>JAAGNO010006599.1:0-70018 GCA_033439905.1 Ceryle rudis | reverse complement strand
CGTTAATTGTTCGTTAATTGTTCGTTAATTGTTCGTTAATTGTTCGTTAATTGTTTGTTAATTGTTCGTTAATTTTTAGTTAGTTGTTGTTTAATTGTTGGTTAATTGTCGGTTATTTTTTCTTTATTGTTTTTTTATTTGTGGGTTATTTGTTTTTTATTTGTTAGTTTGTTTGTTTGGTTATTATTCTGCCTGTACAGAAGGTTACTGTTGAACAAAACTATCACAGTTCACTCAAATGCACCGCCAGCAAACAGCTGAAGTTGAACAGAACTGCTGAGATGTCTGTTGATCTGGAAAGAGTAATCTGCTCATGTCCCTCCTTTAGTATTAATAACTAACTGTGCTTTTTTTATTTATTTGATGCTGCTTTAAAACATTAGGTTAAGAATTATAAAAATCAAGCCCTTAAGTACAGGTATTCTAAGCTTGAGTGCTACTCAAGCCACAGTCCACTTCTTCAGGACAGAGGGCAAGATTGCTTAGAGTTGGGGTGATTTTTTGTATGTTTTTTTTTTTTCCCAATTAAAAATTAAACTTACCACAAGATATTGTGCTAGGCTGAGAACTGCTGAAAGTACTGCATCACCGGTGTGCAGTTCCCTGAACAAAGCCATACATTCCATCAAGTATAAAGTGTAAACTTAACAGCAAGTGTAAGACTTGAATTAAAAAAAAAAAAAAAGCCATCACAGTTATGGATTGGTGGCTGCCCTCTCCGATACGCAAGAGGTACAACTTGTGCAATGGCATGGCAGGGAGAGGGCAGACCAGTAGGCAACGTGTTCTTGGGTTTTTCCCCACATTAACAGGCAGCCTTGCTTCTGCCAAAGTGTGGCTAGGGTGCGCTGGTGCTGGCAGCACCACGTGGCAGTCAAGGGTTTGAGCTCCCCGCTGCCTGGGAGTCCCATGCAGGCATCTCTGGCTGGTTCCAGAGCCGGCATAGGCTTGCCGTACTAAACTCGGGTCCATGGCATCCTTGCCAAGGCAGGGGACAGCTCTTGCCTCTCCTGTGGGCCACTGCACTGTGTCACTGGCCTCCCGGGGTGGGGCCCCTCTGGAACCGTGTGGAAATGTATCTCCAGCTCATCAATGCCTTACTTCAAATCCGAGGGCAAGCGGTAGCCTTAGTAAGTGCCTCTGTGTGACTGAAGCAGAGTCTACAGCAACAGAACGTGTCAGGGCTGTAGTGGAAGGCAGGCCTGTGCTGGTGCAGTAGCAGAGCCCGAGTCACAGCTGCTCACCGCAGCTTTGCACAGGCACCACAGCACCAACCTGTCTGCAGCAGCATGGCTATGCACCTGCTTTCCAGCTGGGCTAACTTCCACCACCAATGCAAATGTGATAGATGCTCTCCTTTTAAAATGGCCACAGCGCAAAGAACACCCCAGCAGAACTAAGGTAGACAATCTCCTCCCCACCCTCATTCGTAGCTATCATAGTTGTAGCAGTTCCTCAGACAGGGAGATTACACCAGCCCTCCTGTTCTTAGTAGTATTAAACTAACCCTCTTTTGACAAAGCCTTTGTGTGTGTGCAGGGGGGGGGAATATTATGCTGGCTTTCGATTTGTGAGGCCCTTGTAAATGGATGGCAAGACTGGCCAGGCCTGTCAGCACAGATGCATGGGCCAAACATGCACCTGAGTGCAGGTTTGTGCAGCCATTGTCAGCTCCTTCATCAACTCACAACAGCATGCCCATGTGGTGCAGCTGCACGGAGGTTTCACGTGTGAAGCTGCTCACCAGTGTTTCACAGCTTATTTAAGGGTGGAAGGTAGAAATGTAAACACAGACTGATGCTGCTCTAGCGCCTTTCTCCAAACGCCTCCCCCCCGCTCAGTGGTTGGCTTCACATTGCACACAGAACTTCTAACCTAAGGAAGGTAATTTCTGCCATGTGGCATTTGGCCTTCAAACCTCAGATCCACTTTTTCTGCTAAACACACGTCTTAAGTGTCACTTTGGTGCTTTTTGCTTGTTTGCCTCTTTTTTTCTGAGCAGGAACCAGTGTACATTTGTCTGGAAGGAAGGAAGGAAGGAAGGAAACTGCAGCTGACCCATATGCTGAAGCCAGAGCTCATCCTCATAGTTTGCCAAGGCTGCCGAAAGGATGTGGTGAAACATCAACTTTCTCAAAAAATGAGCTAAGCTACTTACAAGTTCACACGGGCAACGCTGAACTTGCAGTGTGTTTTGCACATCTCCCGCAAGCTGGTTTTTAAGTAAACAGAAAGCTTACCCTAGGCAGTATTTTTGAACCAAAAGGTACATGTGTTCAAGTACCTAAAGATGCTGGCCCTGCCAACACTCGACTCTCTTTTGCTTTCACATGCCCACATTTGAATATCTACCCCTGCCCGTACTTCATTCCCAACCGTAAATATTACTTGGAATGGTCAGAGTGGAAAAGAGTGTCCAAATGTTTCAAACCCTGTACATATAGTCAGTCAAAACAGTTTTGGGAGCAGCAGCGCTTATTTCAACCCCCCCACAGTGATGCTGTGAGTCAGTGCTCTGCTCAAAGCCATTTGCATTTTTTCTTTTCATCAAACAGGGCTTTTACTTGCTGGAGCTGTTTCTGGACTTCTTCAAACCCCCGTTCTCGCTCGAGTTTGCTGACAATCTGTTAACAATTAGCAAAGAAGAGAATCATCTTTTTAGTGCTTCTTTTTAGTTACTGTTTTTAAGGACTGCTTTTCTGCATTCCAACAACTACTGGCAGAAAAATCCATCTGAATGCCTGCCCATATGTAAACACTCTTTTCTGACTTTAACACTTTATTTTGGTAGTTTTCCTTTCAAGTCATTACGATTACAGGATTTGCAACACTTCCACAAAAGAGCCAAACAAAAAACCCAAAACAAATCCAACACATGTTCATCTCTTCAAGCGTGAGGCAAGGCCAGTGATTTGCAAATGATATTTTATTTCTCTTCCTCTGCCCTATAAACTGAGGGCGATAAACTGACTCTCTTCCTCTAACTGCCCCACTTGGCACTGGCCCAGGTGATAGGAAGGAGCATGACTGCCGCCTGGAAACTCTTTGCTGTCAGCTCAAACAAAGCAGCTGAGGTCTCAGTGAACAATAAATGAGGTTTAGCTGCTCCAGTTCAAAAAGCCAGAGGGGGGAGAGCAGAGGGAAGGTTTCCCTCTAAGGATGGGGTATGTTTAGTCAGTGCTAGTTCAAAAAAGCAAAGATGGGCACTAAGATTAGAATATATTCTGAAGTCTCCTGTGTCAACAGTTTTAATGAGCTTAATAAAGTGTAGTGCCCTTCTGAGTATCACCCCAAGCTGCTTTTAAGAGGCAAAGATTTGCTGCCGAACCCAGATCATTTGAGATGTTAGAGATCAGAAGCAGTAAGCCAGCTAACAGGTGACTGAGAGCTGGATGATTACAGCAAGTGCTGATGCTGTGCTGCTGGGGATGAAAGAGGGAAAAGTCTGGTTGCTGGGAGACCCAGACAGCCTGCTGGAAGTGGTAAGGAGGCCTTCAGGCAACACACTCTTATCTGAGTCCCTGTGCAGGCACATAAAGCCTCTGTTAAGGATGCTGAGCAAAATGGAGTGGAGAATCCTATCATGCAAAGCAGAAGGCAGGGATTTTCTTACAAAGCAGCTCAGAAACAGCCTAGGACTAAGTGCTTTCAGCTGAGAAAAGATTCCTTTTGTTGGCAATAGCAGGGACTGGAAGCTATAGCTTCTTTTTTCTTTAAGAGAAAGGCTATTAGAGCAGAGCGAAGAGGGCTATGATGGGAAAGGAGCAGACATGTCTTGCTGTAAGGCTGAGTGAGCTCTGCTGAGGTGTTTGCACTGTTTAATCTGAGATCCCTGGTACTACAGTCTAATCTGACTTCTGAATCTCCAGGGAAATGAAGCACACGCATAGGAGTTGTGACAGGCATTAGCAGATTCTCTGCCAACACCATAAAACACCAAGTCTAGACTATATAGGAACTTTCTCAAAACTGCAGGCAGAATTTTATTGCTACGTCTGTGAAATACAGTGGTGACATTAAAGGTGCATTTACAGACCTTTGGCCTGTTGGCCCTTCTGAGAGGTGGGGACTCCAGCTGCACCATGGGGCTGCTCTGCTCTGGCCCCACGCAGCTCAGCAGAAGCAGCAGCCTTGGCCGCATCACCGAGGGGCAGTCTCTGGAGGAGCACCCAGCAAGTCACACACCAGGCCAGCCCTCGTTTACTTCATCAAGCCCAACTTTCAAGCCTGAGGTAACAAGCTAACATTAAGGGGTTAAGCAGGAATAGCAGATGTTCTTACCTCATCATAATATTTCACTATGTATCTGTAGATTTCAATCAAGGCCACTTTCTCATTAAATTCATTTTCATGTTTCTAAAATGAAAACCAATTCTGGTCAGATAGTGCTCTTTTTTATAAAACTTCACATGAAAGCAAATGAAGTTGCTGTTTCTCAACCATACCTTAGATTCCTGAGTTAGAAATTCTTCAACCTCTGAAGTGGTCAATGGCGGCAGATCCCTGATGGCTTTATAGTACGCTTTCACCTCCTTCTTGTAGAGTGGAATGTCCTTAGCGTACAGAAGTTTATTTGTTGGTGCTTCCTTAAAAGAAAATATTTTTTTGATATTTAACAGCCTTGTCAATTTTCACAGCACAGATTTCCTAAGGTTCCACCTCCACATAGTTAATTGCATCTAATTGTGTCTGTTCTCTGTGTGACTCATTTCTCTTTGCCTTGGTTATATGCAAGAAATCAAGGTTATGAAATAAAGATGAAGAACAGCCACAGGACCTTAGTAATAGTGCATTGTGTTTTATGACAGTTGCCGTATAATTGCTTCTGTTGGCACCAGGAGTGATGAACATTTGTCCCTTAGACTTATTTTGATTTCTTACTTCCTCCTCATCACACCCCAGAGCTGAAAGATTGTAAAAGCTGAACCAAAGGGCTTGAGGCTGATGCCCTATTTACATACCGGACATAGTATGGGGAGTGCTGGGGAGAGTCACTTTAGGGTAACATGCCAGATCCTGTCCTGGCAAAGGTTCCCCTACAACTCTTTGGTCACTACTGCTCCTTCCACGTGGGGGTTTGAGAGGGTGGAGATCTGACTGCCAGTCATGCACAGCCAAGGGGGTTTATTTTTTTTCCTCTGGGCTTCAACAACCAGGTCAGCACAGACGTTTCAGGCAGCTCTATGCTCATCCAAGGAAATAAATGCTGATGTTTGTGGTAGGAGCAAAGCCCCCCTTGGAAACCATGTTTTCAGAATGTGAAAGTGGGGGCTGGTAGTTTCCTGTCACTGTTCTACTTCAAATTCTGGCAAATAAATGACACAGTCACCTAGTATCTTGTCATTACTGTGTGATGAAATGATGCAATGCTTGTTTTTTAAGTGGCTAAAGAATGTTTTAAGACAGAGGGCTTAAAGATCATGCAGATAAATGCATTTTAGTACTAAAAGGCCACAAGATGTTCACTGCATTGCAAACCTTTATCAGGTTATTTATCAGTCCTTTCTAAATTGCTAAAGGGAGCTGTTGCATCAACAGTACTTCACAATGGATGTTAAGTGTAGAAACCTAACAGACCATGCTCATTTGCAGCTTTTCCACCCAAGTAAGTGATGTGATTAATTTTAATTCATGACACTTCACTCCTAAGATAATATAAATAAGCACATCATTCGTTATTTACCTTTAACAGATGAGCAGTTGGTTCAGATCACATAGGAAATCAGTCTATTTATCTATCTATTTTTTTTTTAAGGCTAAAAGGCTTCTAACCTGTTTTTTATTTGGTAGTGTGAGCCTGAACAACTGCTTCCTGCTTTGGTCCAGAGAAAAGACAAATATCATCAGGAAAAAAAAATGAAGTATTTTTGATCCCCAGAGTGCTGCACACTGTATTGAAGAACTTTTGAATGTAAGATTTCTGGACTTGTTAGTCCAGCATATAATTTTGCATATAAAAGGTAGCAGCTAAGACATGTAAAACTTTCAAACTTCAGAGCTCTTTCAAGTATTCTTACAGCTCCCAGTAGCTTACTATGTGTGTTTTCTGCACATTGGTGTATGGCAGACAGAATTTAGACTACTTACCAAAAATGTTAATACTTTTAAGACCTTTGTTTAAAAATTCCTTAAAAGTTCATTAAAATCCTGCAATATCAACTCTCTTCCACATATTCTATAAACACACTGTGCATAAACTAACTGCAGAGAAGACAAACAGCAGTTAACTATAAATATGGCATTGTAGCTGTACTGGTCTACTCCAGTGAATTCTTCGAAGCCTTGTGAGATGAGGAAACAAGGAATGGAAACCCAGATTAACTGGGCCACTGATGTTTTGCCCCTGACGTCAGCAGATCCAGGACTTCATTCCCTAAATCATTATGCAGTTGAAAAAGACACTGGTTGAGAAGTTAGCCAAAGACTAGAAGAGCAGCATTACCTTCCCCAGTGTCTGTTCTGCTAGAGAAAAGGCATCCATGAAAGCTTGTGCGATTACAGACAAACAGCCATCTATATGTGAAGTCTTCTTAATATCAAAGACAAATTGGGGATTCTTCAGGATGTTCACCCAGAAGCGAAGAGGAAGACTAGACAAAGAACGAACAAGCATCTTTAAAATCAACCACTCAGGTAGCACAACAGCTTTAAAATGGCAGTTTAATTGCACTGCACTTAAAAATGCAGCATGTTTCTGGGCTCCTTATTCATGTTAAAAAAGGGATCAGGGAATAAAGGCTATAGAGCAAACACATCAGTCAGTCACCCTTCCATCTTCAAATAGTGCTCTCAACCTACAGATGGTTTTTTTCTGAGTGTGAAGGCAGTACACACACTTAGAAGTCCTGGAAGCTATAGTGGTTTCTATCAGTATCCAATCAATATGCTAAAATTACTGAGATTCCCAAAGCCAAACCACATCACCCAGACATGCTAAAACCTTACTCTTCTGATCACAGGTGACTTGGTCCATCACTGCAACTACATTTGCAGAGAGCAAGTGCACACTCTGCTGAGCATTCCATACAGGCATACCTGTTGGTTTTCCATATATGGACCACATCAGGGTCAGTAATTTTTTTGCTCTCAGCCTGGGCATCCAGAAAGTCAAAGAAGTACTTGATGGCAACAGGTGCTTTATTGTTGGGTAAACTCCAAATGCTCCTGAAGAGTTTTTCAACAACTGAATGAATTGCAACCTGAAAAGTAAGAAAATAAACAGTGCTACTATTACACAATAAAAGAAAGGATTTCTCGTCTCAGAGAACTGAGCATGCCCCAAGGTAACCACACACGGAAACTACAATATGCTTGCAGCAAACATCTAGGCCACAGGTTATTGGCAAACAAAACAGTCAATAACAAAACTGAAACTACAAATACACCATAATGAGCTACTTTCAAACATCACATATCCTATCACTTTACCAGCAGGAGAATTGTGGTGAGCTTTGTGATAAATCATAGGTGGAAGGAATCACTGGTTCCAACCAAGACAACATCAACTCTTTGGATACTGCTGGCACCAATGCTAATGGCATTTGGAATCTGTGACTGGAAGTAAGAGGGAGGTGAGCAGAATAAGTTTAACCAGTGTTCTGGGGCACTGGTCTTTATGGTGCCATCTGTGACACATGAACGGATGTGCTCATCAACACGACACTGCCAAGTGACTGTGGTGCTTGATCTAATTCTAGGATAACAGAAGCTTCGGGTGGCATACAAAGACACTAATATTAGAAAGAAGAACTGAAAACTGGGTACTTTTTATCCAGAAGAGAAGCTATTTGGCTCACAAAAGCAAGGGCTTGGTTACTGAAGGACTCACTGACATCATCAGAGTCATCATAAGCAGAGGCAAACAAAGCAAAACTGTTTTGTGCTTTTTTTTCTTCACATCTGTTCTGTAGCTCATTTAAGTCCAACCTTCTCTCAAAAAGAAGGATTTAAATGTATCCCAGGGCCCTGATGTCCTACTAGCCCATTCATTTCACAGGGCAAACTGCAATTGCACCTGTCCGTGCGTATGTGTGAGAGAGAGAGGGAATGAGAGTCACGGCTCAATGCGAGTTCCTTCTGCACAGTGTATCACGGGTGTAATTTCACAGTGAAGGGTATCACAGCACTGTTGTTCAGAGTACTATCCTACTTTGAAGAAGGAGGTGATTAATTTAAAGCCCTTTAAGAGACTGTTTCTTAAGAGCCTAATCTTTTCTTTTGTGCTTCAGTCTTCCACCACATTACCGGTTTACTCCAGCAATTCCTAAGGGCTTATGTTACTTTCCACAGCTAATGAGAAATGACCACTCTTCACTCTCACTTGGGGTAGTGTCCCAAATTACTTCAGATGCTATCAACAATATAATTAAATAATGATTGACAGATATTTTTAAATGCAAGAAGGCCACAATCACGATTCTTACAGGTTTCTTGTATCACAGAGCTCTCAGTGTTGTGCACTGATTAATAATGCTATTGCAAAGAGTTTTATAATTCTTTTGAGTAAGTCAGAAACAAGACGACATTACCGGAGGGAGTGAGCAGAGCTTATTCCTAAGGCATGCACATTGTATAAATTAGGTAATATTATAAATCCTAAGGACCTTGTTTTTGAAATCAATCTAGTTACGGATTCTTAATTTGAGATCCTAAAAGATTATTTCACTTCATGGGCAGTATTTTGTGAAACTTGGGTGTTAGAAATCATCTCTAAGATGGGCAAATCCTAGTACAGAGTGAGGAGATGATTGTTGACTGAAAGCTGTCTCTCCAGAAGGGATTCTTCTCACTCTATGGGACTCAGGGGCAAAACTCACTTTCTATAAGCTCAATAGCTACTTTTTTTCTTTAACCTGAGAAAAAAAAGTTGTTCTTACTGCAGAGATAGAAAGCCCAAGTAATAGAAAAGTTTAGAACTCTAGCATTAGAAAACCTGAAATGTGTCCATCTTTGCATATGGCTATCATCCATAGTTAGCACAGTGACTTTTATAGGCCAGATTGTTATTTAACATTTGATATACGTGCAGGAAGTCTGAATAATTTCTGCTTTAATTTCTATTTCTGTTATCCTAAACTAGCCAAACTAACACCAGCTGGAGCTCCCTCAGAATAAGGCCTTTACAATTTACCTTGGTTGACAGAAGCTTTGTCAGATACATTTCTTTCACCTTGAATTTTTGCTTTCCTTTGTGACCTGCCCCTTTCACATCTTTGTTTGCCTCAGAGTCTGGTAAAATCTGTCACAAAGAGATTAGAGAGATTACACAGATACAAATACAGCTCAGTATTAAATGTAGCACTTAACAGTGTAATGACAGAACTCACCAAATGACAGTGTTCATCCGAGTAGTCCACATCTAAAGAACAGAAAGCAGAGAGCAAACAGGCATTTATGAAACACATGGCCTTGAGCTTGTGAATCCTGCTGGGCTCTGGGCTGCGCAGCAGGGTGCAGGCCAGGATGCCGAGCAAGCAGACTCGGTGTCACCCTTTCCTGCCTGTAGCGTGGGGGAAGCCTCTGAGAAATGCACAGCTTCTGGCTCACCTCCCCACTGCCAACCTGTAGCTTGGACCACTAAGCTAGGGCATCATCATCTGCTGCTGCTGCTGGGGTAAGCTGGCAGCAAATGGCAGCTCCTCTGAAAGGAGCAGATGAGATGGCTGCACTGGTCTAGTCTGTAAGAGTACCCAGTGCAGGCGAGCTGAGGTCAGGCTTGCAAGCCATGGCTGAGAACAGACAACCCTGTTCTTGCTGAGGAAGAAAGTAATGCCACCCTAGTGACACATACCTCAGGGACACATCTCTCCTAACTTTAGATGACCACCTTAACGGGGAGGTAAATCACATGCTAGGAGTGCCTGTTTCTCCCCAGGGGCTACAGGAAGTCCACCTTCCCCCAGCTACCATCTGGGATGGAGCAACCTGCATCACAGGGGTAGGGGAGATGAACTGGCCCCTTTTAAGCACCCTTCAACTCCTGACTGCTGTTGAGACAGCTGAGTCAAAGCTTTCACAATCATAGTCGAGAGAATCAGGAAAATTCCCAAACTGCGTCTGTCTGTTACGCCTGTCTCTGGAGAGCTGCTCCACTATGTCCATGATGCACAACACTGGGCACCTGAGCCTGGCATGTTCCCTGTGTTGGTCTCACCAGTCAGCACTTTGTGTCACCCAGGCCTCCCTGCCCTTCTTTCCTGCCTGCGAGTCTGTAACATTAAGCATTCATTTGCTAAGGACTCTTAAGTCCTTCTGTCCTTCTTTCCTTCTTTCCTTTGCCTTCTTCCCTCCTCCTAGGCCCACTGTGCCTGCCGGAGGCCCAGAGCCAGGGTAACATGTTTTTACATTGGCTGTATCAAAGTGCCAATTGTTCTGACCTCCTATTGACCAAGATACAAACTGTCATAGCTCAGCCCTCTCCATTCCCAGCCCACTCTCCACAAAAAAACTAAATAGGTTGCAGCAGTTCCTTTGTTACCTGCTCGAGCATTTGCCTTCTTTTTAAAGACTTTTATGGTTGCTCCATTTGAAATCTGAAAGCAAAAAGAAACATATCTGGCTGAAACAAAAGCAAAGTTTCATTTCCTCTGTCCTTAAGTCGGTGGCAGTGCAGGAGCATGCTAGCCCATTTCATTCTCACCATGGTGTGTACGGCTCTCAGCAGGCCGGCAGGGCTGGGCTTTCAGGCGCAGGCAGCAGCTGCAGTTTGCCAGCCTTACCTGGCAAGATGGGAAGGCAGTTCTTGAGACAAACTGGCCTTTAAGACCTTTCTCTTTACTTGATTTTTCTGGTTCAGCCCCTGTTTGGACATTTTCATGTACTGCTTTGTGCTGCTTTTTGCACCCATGTTTCTACAGATGGCCTGGGTTGAATCCTCTTGCTCCAGTGCCATCTTACAGGAAGGTGAGGCAGGGAGGGGAACACAAGGATGATTGATCTTCTTGCCCCTTTCTTCCAGCTCAGTCCATTCCTCTCATGCCCTACAGAGGGGCCATGCTGAGGGTCTAGCCTGGTGCCTCCAAGAACTGTTTTCAGACTGAGCAAAATATTTACACCTCATGGACCATAAGGTCAAGATCCATACCTAGCTACCTTGGGATTTCTAGGAAAAATCTACCCCCCTCTTTCCCTGAATTTATAGTGCTTCCAGGATGGTAACTATTATCTTTAAAAGAAACTGGCAAGTCATGCTTTTATTGTCAAAGAGTAACTTAAAAAACAGCTCCCACTGAGAACTACACCACTGCTCTTCTGTCAAATGTTGGGACTTGCCAAGTGCTAGTGCACTTCCCTCTATAATTACAAAAACAACTGGCCAGTTCTAGTAAGGGATCTCTGCCAAAATAATTTAAGTGTTTTTTAAACCTTGGCAGCCAGCCTGGCATGAGAAACCAGTTTAAACATTAAGATACTTTATCAAAAGCTGTGTCTTGCGCCAAAGAAATCTGCACTTACACTTGCTTCTGGAAAGTAAATGTAATCTATTTTATAAATATGATTTTTTTGCAGGGTTTCCATTTATCATACAGTGTTTCAGAGCTCTTTCAGATAACAGAGAGCACTTTAAAACCACACTAGAACTGGGAATATGCTCTAAGGCTAGCTTGTGAGCTGACACAAACACCCAGAGTCCTCCTACTTGGCCCTGATGATAGGTAAACAGGAACAGGGATATCCATCAGTTTACCCCCTTCCAGAGCAGTGTGGGCAATGTGCTGCCTCCCCTCCTGCTACAAGAAGCAGGAGAGCAGGTCAGCGCTGAAATGTGCTGGCTCCTGTCCTGAGGGAGACCGTGAGAGCTCAGAGGGAGAACTGTACTTCCCTCCAGGAACCAGTGGCACTAGTGCAGTGCAGCCATGATCCAGGCCCCCACTTCAAGTTTGATTTGTAGTCTAGTAAGACTACAGTGGATTCTTTTCCTTTCAGAAACACCATGCAAAAATGGAAACAACCCCTACTTGTGCATTTTAAAAATCAGTGTAGAAAGTAGGTCTGCTTTTTCAAGAATGACTGGTGATTCTGAGACCCCTGTAACACAACTGTCATGCTCCACTATCTTAAAAAGATTTAACGGTAGTTTCCAGTTTCAAAAATCTGGTTACTTTCTGGCATTCAAGGCTGGCAAACAAAACTAAAAATTCAGGCTTGCCACTAAGCTCTGTTGACACAGAATTCTGCAGGCAACGTTACAACCCTCACACTGTGGCTGCAATGTTCCTTTTTCTTGCTAGACACCTTTGCATTCCTTTTTGCATTAATATGCATATAAGAAAATAGACTAGATATTCTAATGGATGATACTTGCCACTAAGCCTCTGCCTAAAACATACATTATTTTGTCAGTGAACTAAAATATCTAACAGAGATACCCAACACAATTTCCATAAGGCAGCTGCTAACCTATAATTAGTGTAGTTACAGATTAGCAAAATCAACCGAACCTCCAACCTATCTTGCATCTGCCTGCAGAAACCTCAGACAAAAACAAGGGCTGGGCCAAAGATACCCAGGGACAACAGTGACCAACTGAAGCAGACTCATTTGCCATGCGGTATGGTGCCCGTGAGCCACGGCATGCTATGAGCTCAGGGCATGTAAAAAGCTGACGGATAAAATCAGGGAGCACTTGCAATAGCTGCCTGTGGTAAAGGGGCGGGTACTACCACATTAGACTAAAGATCAAATATCTAATCGGGTTCAAATCTGTGTTGACCTTTGCTGCACAGCCTCTGCAACACTGCAATGTCCTAATTTGTACAAATCTTTACAAGTGGTGTGGAGAAAGTTCCACGTTAATCTATAGACAAGATTCAAGAGAGGCACAGGCAAAGCTGTATCTAAGACACTGGATGGTGACTCAGGACATCTGGGTTCACTGTTGCCTCCTTAGGAGGGAAGGAGGGCAACAGATGCTTACAGAAATCTGTGAAGTGACTCCAAATGAGCTCGCTCCAGATCCGAGCAGCCTTGTGCTCTGCCCAAGCTACAAACAGCCCTGCTAGGAGTCCTTGTTCCTCTCTGCGGATGGCAATAAATTGCTCAAGCAGATAGCGTGTCCAGGGCTGGCTCAGGTTTGCGTGGCACAGAGCTACACTAATCAGCAAAATTTCTAAATAAATAAAAATTGATTAGCATGTTAAAAGCTAGGCTTTCAAATTCAATGAGGCCTGAAGAAAGCTCTCTAAAAGAACTCAGCATACTAACTTCATTTCCAAAATCTCTCTGTAAGCTTCAAAATGTGAGCCACCACATTACCCGAGGCCAATCATCTGTCGCACATTTTACCCCAGCCTCTCATCCTCTGTTTTGACCAGTGTCAGTGAAAACTCCTTAGACAGGCAATGCTGCTTGCTATGCTTTTGCAATGTGCTACACCCAGAAGGGCTCTGTCACCAGTTGCAGCCTTGTGTGTTCTTCCAATGATGGACAGATTACGGCAGCATTGAAAATGACTGGTTTAGAGGTGCAACTGGAAGCAGAAGGGAAAACTTACAGTGTAAGTGGCAACAGTAGATGGAAGCAGAAACAGAGAGAAAAAGGCAAGGAGACTGGCACAAGAGGTCTCAAGAGAAGAGTGAGAAAACTCATCAGTCCCTTTTATTCTGACTCTCAATAAGCTTTCACAAGTATCACTACTGCCTGTATCAAAAAATGAGGTGGGAAGAGGTAAACAATTGCTCATGGTGCAACAAAAACTCAGCAGCAGAGATGAGAAAAGAGTCAAGGCAATGTCCGCAGCTGGAAATCAAATGCCGTTTTAACAGAAATGCTCAACAGAAGTAACAGTTTACCTGGTGTGCTTGAACCAAGCAACCCTGCAACAAGCAAACCTCTGAAAAGTAACAGAAAACATATGACTCATTGGGAAGGAAGTTGTGTGTCACACTTTTCTTTCCTTCTGTTGATTATGCTCAGTTACCTCTTCAAGATTTTGATCAATCAAGATACTTCTGTGCAGGCAGCATCTGGGAGTTGGGGAGAAAATGCTTTTCAATTCATTGGTATGGCTTCTGTGCTTACCTCGTAATGAGCAATGGTATTTAACTTCCTTATCCCATCCTCCATCACCTCTGAGGAACCATCAATATCTAACAATTCTCTTTGCTGCTCCTCAGACACAAGTTCTGCAGTATGACAGCAACAGAAAACAATTACATCCCAATGGCATTCTCACTGTACAGATGTTTGTATAGAAAACCAACATCTAATTATTTTGGACTGGCTGCTCTCAACTGAGCTCTTTCTCTCTGTCCTTGTGCTAGGTCACATGAGTGGTTTTGCACTCCCACACTAGAGATTCCTTTTCTGGGGTAACAGCCTGGGTGGCTTCCATTACTGGATACCAGTGGTTCACTTTCTGTTGGTCAAGGAAGAGTTTTTGGAGTTGCTTTCACCTAATCTGTTATTCTGTTGCACAATCTGTCAATCTGTTATTCTGTTGCACAAACATGCCCTGGTGTTATGGCCACGTTGGGACTGAAGGAAAGGTTTTGCAAGCCACTTCTAAGAGATCACTAAAATGAGCTGTACTTTGAAGGATGCTCGGGCACTGGTGGTAGATATAAACATCAGAGATCAGTATCATCCTTTGCTGACATAGCATCTGACAAGGAGAGGAAATAACAACATCTTAGGGAGGTGACAAATGCCAACAATGTAGACCTTGTTAGATTTCCTACTGGAGCACTTTGGAAGTGGTACAGTGGCAACTACAGGCTTTTATCTGACCTTGGGCTCTTGAAAACCCCAAAAGAAAAGGTGTTTTGACTCCTCTGCTGGAAAGGCCTCATTTACAGTTGTAGATATTGTTCATATCTTTGTGAGTCACATGCAAACTATTACGTAAACATAATCTGACAGTAAATAAAGTTATATTTGTAAGTTTTCCAGATCAAGGGAGATGTAAGCCTGTTGGAAGTAAGGGTGGAAGGACAGTAGGTAGGGACTAAAGCACTTGGTGATCATGACATGTCATCTTACCCACTGACAAGATTTATCAACTGGCTGTACTCAGGTGGGAGGGCCACTTAACCCAGAAAAGGAACATACAGATTATATGTGTTCAATGGATAACATGTTTTTGTTAACCGCATGCTGATGTCATTGCAGAATCAAAGCAGTTGTAGTTCCAGTGTTCTAAGTGGCAGAAAAAAATGATCTTGTATTTCCCTAGAAATTCCTTACAAAAGCTATGTTCTGCCTGAATGCTAAAAAAAATAAATCAATCAAAGTCAAAGGTAGGAATTCCTAACAAGAAAACTCCACAGATAGACCAGTGAACTCCATGAAAATAGAACACGGGAACACTCTTACCAAGACCAATTTCATCCAGCTGAAGACCATAGAGAAAGCCATTCTTATTAAGGAAAGCCTGAAGGCTCTTCTCCTTGGCTTGGCCTATGGTGTCGCAGTCCAGAACATTAA
This sequence comes from Ceryle rudis, assembly GCA_033439905.1. NCBI lineage: Eukaryota > Metazoa > Chordata > Aves > Coraciiformes > Cerylidae > Ceryle > Ceryle rudis. Next base: position 54,595 of record JAAGNO010006599.1, on the reverse strand, counting down.
CTTGGATAGTCTGACAGGCATCTCCACTCTCATTTTCTGGGATTTTTTCAAAGATAATGTTCACTGTCTGGGGAGAGAAACACATGTTATTCCGACTTACAGGGAACACCTGGCACGCAAAACCTACACACTCCTAACAGCAGACATGAGAGATTTTCAGCATATTTATTATTAAAGCTATTTTAGACAAAGATTATTCGGAGGAATTATACAATTAAGCATCTAGAATCCTTCATGTCCAAAGAATCAAATACATATAGCTATATATTTCCAAAACAGTATTTTGTATTCTGCTTTTGTGCAAATCTGTTTCAGTGAATTATCCAAAAAAAAAAAGACAAGAGACCAAAAAAAAAATTACAATACATGTTTTAAAAAGAGCAGATCTTTTATTTAAAATGAATGCCTTAAAAGTAAAACTGTAAGCAACTAGAGATCTGATAAGGTTGCTAAGTAAATCATCATGGTAAGCATGACTGATTTTGAGTTGGTAGGAAGCAGTGTTAAAATGCATATTAATGTCAGCAGATTACGCTGAATACCTTCTCTGATCCAAAAAAATACACCTCCCCTGGAGACATCAGTGTCTGTCTGCATACAGTCATGTCTCCAGAGGCAGCAGTGACAGGGCTACTGCAGAAGCAGTGGAAAGGGAAGTCTGGACTCAAAGTGGTCCAGATCTGCCCAGAATAGTGTGATCTATTCTGTTATTACTCTAGGTCCAACACCCACACAACATGTCCAGTTACAACACCCCTTCCCTTTAGCTCACAGACGCTCTTAGGGGGACACAACTCATCTGCTGGGCTGCACACAAGGTGAGTATGGACTAGAAGGAGGTGCCAGTGAGACTGGGTGACCATCTCCAGGGAATGTTTTGAGTCAGGTCATATTTCTGGTCAGGTCAGGCAGATCAGCTGCCAAAAGGCAGGAGCAGAAGGGATGAGCGCAGAATTGCTAGTGCCAAGAAATAACAGCAATCATTTCCAGTGCCGCAGCGTGTTCCTTGTAGATAAATCACATGGATACAGAAGTTATGCTGGAGATGTCTTAGGACAGAATTAAAACAAGTGTTTCATATGCCAGTGCTTGACTGCAAGTGGTATAGGAAAATCTACGTACTTGAACCATTCTGTCTGTTGGTCATTTCTGGTATAATACATATCTTTTGACTGAGAGGACTGCAGGTGTAACTCAGTGAAGGAGGGATCATTAAAAGAGGAAGCAACAAACAATTTTTTTTTTTTCCCCTGCTGTCATGTAAAGGAAAGAACTTCTGTCCAGGTTGCTGCAGAGACAACTTTTCTCTCTTACTAGAAAAACAGGTAGTTACTAATAGTTGTAAAATGCTGTTTCTTTCACTCTTCAGCAAGAGTGGAAATTACAACACACTGGTGGTGAAAAGAAGTAGTCCCATGAGACATAAATTAACTTCACTATAAACTAAATCACTATGGAAGAAAAAGGAGTATTAAAACCAGTGCTGCAAAACAAAGACTAGGGTATAACTGAAGTAACTGAGAATAACTTAATCAAGACACCAAGATGTTTAATTGTGAGGAAAATGAGTCGGTGGAAAGGACAGACGGAATGGAAGAGGACGCTACGTGGGAACGGCACCTGTAGAAGGAGAAGCAGACGGGCTGCCATGCCTCAGGTTGGGATTTCATGTGGAAAATTAGTAAAAAATATATTGGCAAAGGAATGTGGGCGTCATGCTTGGTTAGGCCAACAGACCAACTGAACAGACAGCAGTCCTGTCCTTGACTTTGATAGCCCTAAGGTCGTGGTCTTGTAGGATAAAAATGTGGACAGAGACTAACTGTATTTTGTCTTTGGAAAACTCATTTTAATCTAAATTTTTGTCTCTTCTAGTCTCCAAACTGGTCTTTCTGGAGTAGCTACTCACACTTTAACTGATGTTGATTTGTCTTCATATTCTCAGAAGGATTCCTTCCTTTATTATTCCTTCCATTATTTTTACACTGCAATATTCATGTTCCTGCTTCTCCTTCATTTCCCCTTCCTTTCAGACTGTCAAGAGTAACGGGTCTCTTTCTCTGCTGCATTTCCTTTTCAGTACATGCTTTCACACAGATTGCACATAAATGTGCAGCCTCTTCAGTTATTAGCGTGTGAGCGTCCTCCCATCCCTGCTCAACTCACTGTAGGACGTCAGGACTAAAAAAAGAGCAGTAGTCCTTTATGTAGGTGGAGTATGAGTCACTTATGGGCTCCTTAATCAAAAGTATCCACAATATGAAGATAATAACAACGCTTTATGGCTCAAAGAAATGGTCAGATGGGAAGAAATATTGAAACACATAAAATTCTCTAAACCAAGAGAGCCAGACAGTTTTGCTAATATGATTTCCTGCAGAAGTTAATCTTAAGTGACGAAGCAATTGATGGAGAGCTAGGAAAGCCAATTATTATTAAGTCTTCCCTCTGCAGCTGAAGTTTTCATAAATCAGATTCAACCTGACAGCACAATCCCAGGCTTTAGAAACCATTAATCAGAAGCTGACAGTCACAATCACTGCATTTAGACACAAAGTGTAGAACTGGAAAAAGAATCAGAAATTACTGTAAAATTATGAAAGCTCTGTAAAATCATGATCAGCTCTAGAAGTCAGAAAGCATTTAAGAGAAATCATAGAAGGACATAGGGAAGTCATGAAGAAATATCATCAGGCTCTTTTCTAAGCTATCTCACTTTGTAAAGGAAACAAAAATATAAGTTAACGTAGGGGAAGGAGGAAACTACAGGACATGTGTTTCAAGCTAGTAATATCTAGAGTTGAGGTTTCATGCACTAAAAATTAGTGATTGGCAACACAAAGTCACTGCTTTTCAGCAAAGGCTGAATTCTCACAGGTTGTGAGAATTGTTACAGGCTACTTAAGGAGAACAAGGCAAGCAGCTGCAACTGCTGATACAGGAACAGGCTTGGAACCTGGCTAAAAGATGGGAACAAGCTTGAAAATCATTTTTTCACTCATGTGGTGACAGAAATAATGAATAATTGAAGACAATGTTTACAGATGTTTTTCACATTTGTAGCTTTCTTGAAAATGAATTTCAAACAATGAATTATTTAGTAAAGCTATCAATAACCATAGCAGATTAAATAAATGAAATGTGTTTTAATAAAGAAAAGCAATAATACCATATTTTCTTAGAAATAAATAAAGAAAAATCATCTGGGATATTCATGTACTCTTATTCATTACCCTATTCTCTGTTCAGCTATGCAGCTGAACAAAGCATTTCCATTTATCAGACAGACTGAAGAAGCATTTTTGATCGGTAGAAGTTAGAGAATTTACATAAAGGAGAACAGCACAACAAAATTGCCTTAAACCTACTCCCGTCTCCCAGACTATGAAATATAATAAACAGAAAAATCAGATTGATTGTATGATCCTTCTGTAGTAGCCAGAACAGTTACCCATGAAGAGGTTGTAGAACAGCTACCAAATCAGCATAGAAAATGTTACAGGAGTTAAATTGGGGCTAGAGGGGCACTATGCAAAGCAAGGGTTGCACTCTCGATCCTAGAGTATGATATTCATTCTGTATTGAATTCAGAAGACTCTCCTGTAAGGCAACATCTGCACTGCTCGCTTCCTAGCGAGGGCTGCTGGGTCCTTTTCTGCTGAAGAAAATCCCCGTATGTCATATGCTTTCAATAGCTTCCTTATCTCTCACAAAGCATGCCTAATGATACCACAACTGTGGCATCTTATTAGGAAATCGGGATCCCTGTCTCTGCTTTACTCCCTTACAGCCCTCCCACTTCTTTTAACACCCTGCTTTTAACTCATAAAGCAGTTGAACACTTTAAACAACTTTCCATCACATGGTTTTGCTTCAGTTTCAATAAAAGGCTGTTGGCTGTACATATGAATTAGATAATTTCTTCCCATCTAAAAATGCAAATTCATTTCAGCAAAGAATTCAACAGCCCAAATTTCTTTTTTAATACAAGCAGTGACTATTTAAAAGAATGCCAGAAAGTCTGCCACATGGAGAAGTCTCCCCTGGTTTTCCACAGGAGAGATTCTGCTGAGAACTTCCCCCATGCCAGGCTGGCATTGTGTAGCTTTTCTATTTAAACTGAAACACTTCAGTGAAAAGCTAACACTCAGCTGTGCATGGCGCTTCTTCATCAGTCATTGAGCAAATTATCCACCGAGGGGTGCAGCTGCTTGTCTCCCTGTGAGAAAGCAGCCTTGCTTCCGCAGCCTGCGAAAAGGCTTCGTGGCACATCCAAGTCTCTTTCAAGGCAGTTTTATTACTTAACAGTCAAATATAAGCACAGCATGAAACCACACAGTTCCTCAGCTCATACTGGACCAGTGCTTTTAGAAGCATCTTTCCTTCAGTTCCTCCGTTTGAGTATTTACTTCAGCAGCCTATCTCTGTTCAATATCTGATCCTTTCCAGCAGAGAGGGGTAACAGGAGGGCATTGGCTGGTCTCAAGGTCTGTGGCCTTTTTAGAAAAGGCATGGGGCCCAGCCAAGGGACAGTTCTAATACGATTCAAAACCAATGCTTTCCTTAGTTCTCTTTTTTTCCTGTTAAAAATGACATGACTTTTACAAAATGTCTCCCATCCTTCCTTCTTTCTCTATGCCCAGTACTTCTTCCTTCTCCTGCCTAAGAGTTTATCTGCATAGTGGTGTGTTTAGGAGGAGACCTGTGGAGTTCACCCTGATTTTTAGGACTCTTTCTGTATCCTGCTTGCATTGATTTGGAACTAAGTCCCGACCCTGAAAGGAGAGATTGTCATGCAGAATGCCTACACCCTTGTTTGTGCCCTGCCACTGATTTGAGAGTTGAACTCCCTACCAGAGTCATCCTTGAATCTTCAAGTGCCTACACAGCTTAACAATCTGGACACTGAGTGTCTGCCGATGTGCTTCAGTATTGTTCTATCACCTTCTTTTTGGCTTTGTTGTTATACTCTGCTCTGGACGGGTAGATTTTAATGTACTGCTACTGTAGGGATGTGGAAAGTCACAAAATAAAGTGCCAACAAAATCCTGCAAGACTCAGAGCACAACTGCCGTGAGCAAATGTGCAAATGTGTTTGCTCAGCTCAGAATTTACTCCATTTAGAAAACAAAACCTGTAATCCTTTAGACAGCAATTTTCTTCCAAAGAAAGGAGAAAATACTTGGTTCCCTGTCTGTACACACAAAAGTCCTGCATGTTGTTGCAGTGCATGTGAAGTGGTACTAGTGAGAGAAGAAAAGCTGACTCCTTCCACTTTATCATTCTGTTAAATGCTACTCTTCAAGAGAAAACATGCACAGCTGGCCTACTTCCCCAGCCCAGAAAGCCTCACTGTTCCACCTAACTCCCTTTCACAGCACAGTTTTAGTTGCCAGCATGTATCTTAGACAAAACACCAAATAAAAGTGTTTCTCTGTCCAGAGAGAACTAGAGTCCTTGGGCTCCATGTCCATAATTTTACTGCAGAATTCTCTCTCCTTTTCAGATGGTTTTAAAGGGAACATTCAGCCACTTATCAGCTAAGTCAAATAAACTGCCGGACCTTAGCAGGGAAAGCTGACTTATTAACCCTATAACGGTATCATTAGCTCCTATTTAAAAGCAGGAATACAAAGTACAAAGGCAGCAAGCAACATTTGAGAAGGGCTATCTGCTCTCTCACTTCCTCATCCACCCGCAAACAGCCTTCCCCACTGATACCAAGTCCTTTAGACCACTTCCCCTCTCTCCTCTCCACTGCAGGCTGCCCACAGGACCTTATCAGTGACTGCATGTATAGAAGTTGCACTAGGAGAAGTATTTAAGGCAATGCTCAGCAGTTTCAGAGTCAGCTATCCCCCCAAGGTGCTCTTCATTTGAATTTGTGCTATAAATAAGAAAAGTCAATCAATTCCACAGGACCAGATGTTCCTGTGCAGTCTACTAGTAACAGGCATATTGAGCTTGCTATAAAATTGTTGCTCTGCGTAACTACTGTTTTTCGTATCCTATGGCTATATAGAGCAGTATGTTTAAACACACCCCAGATCCCAAACCCATGCCAGAAGGCACAGCACAAACAAGGAAACCAAAGATATGGTATTATGTGTTTAATTTTTAGTCACAAGCTTCCTTTCCAAACGCACACTGTGGTAACTTAGCTTGATGTATACTTTTGAGTGAAGCTTCCAACAACAGCTTTGTTGCTATAAGAAGATTTGACTATAGATTTGTGAGTCCAAGAGCTTTCAGCAGAAAATGACAATTCAAAAATGTTTCACACAAAGGCTCTCCTTTCAGTGAGCTTCCTACACGAGCCAGTGCACTAAGTCCAACAGACTTCTGACTAGCCAAGGTTTCCAGGGTCATATAGTCTACTCCAGTATGTAGCATCTTAGGACCTCCAGGTTCTTGTAAAAATGGAAGACAGGCAGACCTGGAAGCTCCAGCCCTACCTGAGGCTCAGGATACGGGCTCAGAAAAGGACTGAATTGTCCTCCAAAGCCACCAGCATTTGGAGTGTCCCTGTCACAGTGGTTGTTGTCCTGGCAGTTTCTGTTCCCAAGCTCTGAAGCCCACTGTTCAGCTGCACTTCTCATACTCCTAGGTATGTCTGGTAACTCCAAAAGGAAGACAGGAGTTAAGAAGCAAGGAAGGTATGGAAATTATTTGAAATGCAGATTTTTAAGTTCTCAGACTCAAACCCACTTGGAAATTATGAAAGAATAGTGCTCTGGTTACTTTGAAAACCTTTTCTAGATCTCCTACTCAAAAAGTCACATTTTTTACGTACTCCGAAGTGCAATAATCCCTGCTGTCACTTCACCCCTCAGTGTCAGAATGACAATCAGTAAGGACATTCCAGCCTTCAAAGAATACTGGGTGTAACTGTGAAATAGGAAGCACTTTGTAGTTGCTTTGAGAAAGGTAAGAAACCTATGGCAGAGTTCAGAAAACTAGCTAGGCTTCCCAGATACCTTGTTTTTAACCAAGCAACTAATTAAAATCCACCACGCTGTAACCTTGCTAATTTGGAGCTAATAATATGGAAACCCACAGCAAATTATCGCTGCCTAACGATTAGTCACAAGTAAACACAATAGAAAATAACATCTCTGCATTCTATTATTTCATTCATTGGAAAAGTCTAATTTAGTTTAAATTCTAAGCATATGTTTATATTTTTGTAGTACACTTTAAAATAAGAAGGAATTTGAATACCCTGAGACTTCATTAAACCTAACTTTTGGCGATAAAGGTGTGCTGTGAAGTGAGGAGTGAGTGCTATTTGTGAAATGTATATTGTTGAAATACCAGCCAGTTAAACTCTATTGCATTTTGAAACTTTGTCAGCAATAACAATTTTATTATCTGGGTACTTAACCATCACCTCAGTGTCTAATAGCTTTAATTTAGCTTCCTAGAAGAAAGAGAAAACATTGTAGTTGTCCATGTTTGGAGGGAACACAACCAGGTGAACATACCACTGTTTTGAATTCAGACACTTGCCACAGCAGCCAGTCTTCGTTAAGCGTGTACAGGGCTTTGCAAGTTATCGCGTCAACAGGTCCTTTGTTTATCCTCTGATTGAGGGTTGTCACGAGCAAATAGAAAGGTTCACCAATTGTCTCCTGGGACATGAAACAAACACAAGGAACACGTTTATTTTTGTACTGGTTAAATGAGCATGAATAACTAGAAAAAAATCAAGTGTAACAAATCAAGTGATTTCCTTTTAACTAACTTGTTATCTTGCAATTATAAAAGAAAATCGCTCTGAGAAGATTTATCTAGTTATTTGTTTAACCTCCATCCTTTGTTTTTTTGGTGTGAAAAGTCTCATGCATGAGGGACAGCTGGAGTGTGTGCCAAGATAGCTCACAGCCCCTTGCTGTGCACAAACACACTACAGACAGGCTGCTCCTACTCCACCTGGCAGACGGTTCCTAGTTCCACCAAAGAGTGGGTAGGGGGTGAGACGTGCATGTGTTCACAGGCTTACCTCAGCTATTTCTTCCTTCCTCGGAATTGTGAGAAAACAAGCTAACAACTAGTTTTCTATTGAATTGGTGTCTGTTGTTCCTGAAAAAAAAGCCTTGGATGCAAGGTGGTGGGACATACTCTGGTATATCAGTGAAAGAGGGGATGAAACTGGGGCTTCCCTCTCCTGCCTGTACCCCAGGCTTCAGGAAAGCACCTGAAGAAGGAAGGATGGATCTTTGTTTCCACATGACACCAATTGCTGCAGCCTGGTTAAGGCATCTCACTAGCACAGCTCTGTAAAGATGAATGTTGTATCGAGAACAGATCTCTGACAGTTCCTTGGCTCTCTCCTGGGTTTCAGGAACCCAGTGCTGAGCCTCAAACAATTCTGCTGCTGTATTAATGCAAGCGCAATACCATCACACTGGTAAGAGAGACAGGAAATATAACCAAGCACTGAAACCAAGAATGAAGTGTTGCCAAGTGAGCCAAAAGAAACAACTAGTAAAATGAAATAAAGTGCTTATTTTGTTTCCACTTGAAGTTGCTTAGTTCTTGAAATCTGTGCTGTTTGGAGCTTAAAAAGTTTGGAAAAATGTTTAGTTTCCCAAAAGACGTTATTCCTTCAATCTCCATTATGGGGTAGCTTTCCAGCAGCTCGCATAGAAAGGTACAGCTGCATTTTAACAAGCGTCAGTCCTTTAGTATGGTCACAATAAATCTCATGGAAGTGAAATAATGTCTGACATGAGAAAAAGATATGCTAGAATTGCAAAAATTACCCAAATCTCAAGACAAATAAATGACAGGATCATCACTTATAGACATGCTCTTTTCATTCATCCCCTTGGTGACAGCTAGCTAAACTAGAGGAGAGCACATTATTAATGTTAAATGTTAGACTGAATGCTTTAAACTGACCCCTCTAACATTTCCTATGGAAGAAATCAGTTTTAAAAAAATCTCTGCATATCTTACACACGTACCCGGAGAAATCCAGAAAGGCAGACAGACATCCAATTTGTCAGCAATTTTTCTACCACAGATTCGGTTCGTCTGAGCAGGAGCTTAGGCTGTACATTACTCGATTGCTCCATCAAGTCCTTTGTCAACACTTCCAAAATATGCGTTAGATAAACTAGCTTGGTTTGTAGTGCAATGGTCAAGAAGGATGCAAACAAGCACCTGTCAAAAAAAAAAAAAAAAAAAAAAAAAGCTATAATAGCTTGAAATTTCTCTACCCAGTCATCTTTAATAAATGAAACACATTTCAGTGCTGTTCATATCCTAAGTTTTCCTTCCTTGGGCACAAAAACTGTCCACTGATATCTACAGAAATATAAAAAATGCAAGTCCATCTGCTCTTATTATTTTTTAAACACAGAATTTGTGTCTCTAAATTTAATTCTGCAGAACAACACCTGCTTCAGTGACAGAACATTTCTAAACTGTAGAACTGTTAATCTAACTGCAGGAAGTGTTTACAGTTTTGAAGTGAGTTCTCCTGCTCCTTTGTCTCTTTGTTTACACGTACAAACATTCTGATTTCTCTTTAATGGCGTGTTTTAATGGCAATGTTTTTACTTCCTCAGTGTGTGCAGATGGACAAGATGGAGAAATGCTCTGGAGTAATGCAACCTTGTTTTGCAAGAAGCAGAAATTACATTTGTGTGCTACAATCCACGTTGTTTTTTCCTGCTAATTCTTTGTCTTGAAGATGATAAGCATAATCATACCATACCTGTCTTTCACAGAGAAATTTTTCTGCTTTTCAAGGGTGTGAATGAGAGTAACAAGAAAGTTCTTGTTACAAATTAAAGCATGCAACATGTTGAAGCTTTCATCCTTGCTCATTTGGTCTCTGCTCTGGAATAGTTAAACAAAAATAAGCAAACTGTAGTTTGGCTATGATGGATTCTTCATGCTCAGAAAAATGGTAAGCAACATATGGGATAAGATCCTGGCCTCATTTAAATCAGCGGGAACTGTGCATTTATTTCATGAGTCTCAGGATTTTACCAAAACTGCATTTGCGTTTGTGTACAACAGAGAGTACACACATGCAGAGCATACATTTCTTGTCATACACACAAAGTAATGCCAATAGTTAAGCTTGCCTGTCATTTCCTGTGACTAGATTCTGTTTATTTAAATAAGTCACGATATACATTGGGTAACAGTATCTTACATACCAATTCTTTTTATATATGAACCCATGCAACCCACCTTAAGGGGGGAAGGGAACTTACTGAAAATACAATCTGGTGTGTTCTAGGACAACACTGAGATAAGGGACACAATCACTCTTGAAAAAGTATTTACTAATTAAGGCATATCATGCTACATCAGCTTACCTGGGGCATGTCTTCACTGAAGATGGATGCAAAGCCTCCTGACTAAAATATAAGACAGGTGATATTTATCATTCTTATGTATACCAAAAGTTTCTAACACATGTAAGTTAAACACGCCAAGCACGTTCCTGATGGCATACAGCTTCAAATAAAGAATGGAAACGCTGGCTTCTAATGTGGCTACAATACAAAAACTACACTAACTCCTGCAAAGGTGCTGCCAAAGTTTACTAAAAAGTGAACTCTCAAAAGTGACTTGATATTGACTTCAGCGTTGCTGTGTCTGTTATTCTACACTGCTGAGCTGCACTAGCACAGCCGGCAACTAGCGGTCTGCAGGGGAAGCTGTTTATTACCCTCATCTGCAAACATGCTGGTGTGCAAGGGGTACTGCTGGCTGCATCGTTCTTGGGCGGCAATGACAGCCTTTGGTATATGGGGTTTCTGTAACAGAGTGACACTTGAATTCATCTGTCTCCATTCATTCTAAGGCACTTTATGAATGTTCACTAATGAACTCTCCAGGAGGTCCATGCTGTCAGTCTCCAGAGAGGCACAGGTGCCCACAAACATCCAGTGTTAGTGAAAGCTTGCACAGCAAAGGGAAGCCCCTGGTTCTCAAATGCTTTGTCAATGCCTCTTGACCGACTCTTACAGCCTGTAAGGTCCCAACACAGCTGCATGTTCCCAGAACAGCACCCTTGAGCAACAAATTCACACTAGTAATATTTACTGTCATCTGCTTTATCTCTGATGCTGGCAGCCCCTTGTTTCCTTATAGAGTCATAGAATCAGAGAATGGTTTGGGTTGGAAGGGATCTTCAAAGATCATCTAGTCCAACAATCTTGCCATTGCCAGAGACATCTTTCAGTAGATCACATTTCGCAAAGTCCTGTCCAACCTGATGCTGAACTCAGGGAGGAGCATCCAGGGATGGGGCATCCACAACTTCTTTGGGCAATGAGTTCCAGTGTCTCACCACTCTCATTGTAAAGAATTTCTTCCTTATGTCCAATCCGAATCTGCCCTCTTCCAGTTTAAAGCCTGTCACCACAGGCCCTGGTAAAAAGTCTCTCTCTGTCTTTCTTATAAGCCTCCTTTATATTGAAAGGCTGCAACAACGTCTCCTCAGAGCCCTTCTTCTGAACAACCCCAACCCTCTCAACCTGTTTTCATGGGACAGATCTTCTAGTCCTCTGATTATTTTCATGGCCCTCCTTTGGACCTGCTCTAACAGGTCCATGTCTTTCTTGTGCTGGAGACCCCAGAGCCAGACGCAGTTCTCCAGGTGGGGTCTCACCAGAGTGGAGCAGAGGGACAGAATCACCTCCCTCAACCTGCTGGCCATGCTCCTTTTGATGCAGCCCAGGATACAGTTGGCCTTCTGTGCTGCAAGTGCACATCTCTGGCTCATATCTGATTTTTCACCTACGTATCTTATTTTTCATCCCTTCCTTTCCTCGTGCCTCCTGTTCTCCCCAGCTATCCTCTTCTTCCTCTTCCTTCACCAGCGATTCCAATTTTTTCAGAACTTCTTCATCACCCCTAACACTACTTACCAATAAAACAGACACACAGAGTGAAACAACCTGAACCATGTTAAAGGTTAAAAATGCTTGTGAACAGAGAACAAGCATGGTAGAATTAAACCAAACTATGTGGTAAATTGAGAGAAAACAGAAATAATAAACCAAATTTAACAAGTAAAGCAAAAATCAGGCTGAACATGATGAATATTTTAAGAACAGATGTAATATGTAATGTAATATCCACTTAGCACCTACAGCATTAAGCACAAAACAAAAGCTATCAAGACAGATTAATAGAAATTGAAGCAGTGGGAAGTTAGAAGCTCAAAATTAAGATGGGGTCCATCACTCTTAATTTTAGGTAACTGACTCCCTCTTTAAGCAACACATCCATCCCAAGACAGATGTCTCAGGCAAGTGGGATGAAGCACTTTCTTGAGCTGCCTGCCTCTGCACTGACTAAGAAAATGCACAGTGAACAGCTTTGATGTCCATGTTTAAACAGATCAGATGAGACAAAGCCCATCAAACACACTGGAAGGTAGAAAGAGTGCAATACAGACACCATTCAAACACATCAAGTTAATGAGGGAAGCGGTTATTTGTCATTTAGACCCTTCTGTCAACCCTTCTGACACTTGGTTGCCATCTACTGCCCCATTGCCTTTTCTGTTCATCTGTAATATTTGTTTAGCAGAGCACTGCTCTCCAACCACATTCATACAGCACAAGGCATATTTGAACGCTCACACTATGTAAACGATAAGCACTTAGCAGGAAAAACTGGTACACAATACATTAAATAACTTGCCTGACACTGCCTGTCTGTAGAGAGCTAATAGTGGCAAGTTTACCCTTGTGGCATCAGTATTTCAAACGGAGACAAAATCTAATTGGAATAATTTCCAGGACGTGCAGTGGCATGAGACTCACCAAAGCAAAAGAGGAGCCCTTCCCTTTCTGACCTCACATAATGCAACAGAGTGGCAGACTCTGTGCCTTTTTTTCTTTTATTTTTATTTGCATAAAGCAAAGCATTTCCACCCAGACAGCTTCTACAGATTGTTTCTGTTTTGACAGGGGACTATCACTAGGAAAAGACATATTCCTAAAAATAAACCCACTATTTTAACACTAATATGCCTGGCAACAAAACAAACTGAAAAGAGAGAGACACAGAAGGCAATGTTTCTTTGGCCCATTTTCTTCCAAACTCCTAGGGACCCCATACAAATTAGACTGGAGGCATCCAGAAGAGATATTCCCAGTTTCCTTTAGTGTGAGAACTGGACTCAAAGTGTAAAAAGATTATGAATATGTAATTGTTAAATATTATTCTGCTTTTGTATCTGGTATTTGGTGTTGTACAAAAAAAAAGCTCCTAATTCTGCACTATCACATGCATTTAACTTTATCACAATGGATTTTTAGCAGGATCATATATATCAATAAAGTGAAACATCATGCAGATAAGACTACAGGACTGAGCCACAGCAGTGACAAGAAGCACATTTAGACTAGTAGATAACTTGCATACATACCAGATATAACCTATAACACCACAACACTAACCAAGGGTTTCTACTCATTGGTGTCAGTTACACAGAAAATATCACCAGCTATGGTAAGAGCTTCTGCCAATCAGTAGTTGCCAGTACGCACTGGTTAACATCACATTATAATTTTGAAAGTTGTGGCAAATGCATTTATCAGCATTGTAATGTGCCACGTATGCAAAAAATCAGTAAGAGAAGTGAAACATTCAAGAGAAGGCCTCTTCAGTTCTCTGGCACAAACTGCTCCAAAGAACAATGAAAATATCCACCTCTAAACTGGACAGCATTTCAGTACTTAGGTAATTTGTAAGCATTTGACCTGCACTCCTTTGAATCAAGGTCTTACCATTTCTCTCCGCAGCTTGGAGTAGAAAGTCAGCACAACCTTAGAGCCATTTCTTCATCCCACAAGTCTAATTAGGAAGTGTCACGATGTTAGCTAGCGTGTTAGCTAGCCTGACTGTTACTTTAATTAGCTATAGCATGGAAAGTGAAAGCATGAGAACACAAAAAGCAATGGATAAATTATAGCGTAGTTAGGATGGCCTGAAAGGCGAGCAGCTTAGTGAAGCTGGGCAAAAAAGAAATGGATGCATACACAACCCTTGAAAATTCAACAATGGTGCTTTATCTACAGCATTTAGGCTTGGTTAAATATAGAGATGTACAGCATTAAGTGTCCTTTTCTTGATTTAAGGAAAATTTCTTGTGAAAAAAATGTGCCATTATTTACTTGAGTTATTTGATCCTGGCCTTCCTGGATTTTCATTATTAGGCAGGGCTGACAACTGAAAGAGCTGTAAATATTTACCTCTGGAAAGAAAGTTCTAAGAGCAAAGTGTTTGTAGTCAAGGAATGGAACGGTTCCAAAACTATCCACCACGTCTAATTCATCCATCTGCAGCTCAGCAAATCCTGAAAAAACACCCACCCTCCCCACCCAGAGAATTAGTTTAGCTGACACAAAATCGTCTTCACAGTTATAACTTGGTCCCAACAGATGTTCCTTAAAAAAACCCAAAAAAAGCGGTTTTCAGGTAAGAGGGGTTGTTTTTCAAGCTGAAACTCTGATGAGCAGGAAAGTACCAATCCTTCTTTTTTTCCACTTTTGTTGAAGGAAAAATTACTTGCAATCCTATTAGCTCAGTGCTATCTGCTACTGCAGTGCACACTGACATTAAAGGGGAACTCTGATGCAACACAAAAATATTCTAACAGCTACGAAATGAAAATATTTATATAATGTGAGCTTCTTGACAGTTTCAGATCAGAAATTATACTGTACTTAACCTCTATAAAGCTCTTCAGACCTACCTTCACGTATTTCTTTCCGAATCTCATATTCCAGCAGTTCAAGTTGCTGACTCTGTTTACGAGTTAACTCTTTGGATTTGTACCTAGTAACTATGAATGCCGCTAAAAAGGAAGAAAAAGATTCTGAGTACAGAAGTTGCAGAACAGACAATACAAGACATATTTTAGTATAATTTTAAGAATCAGAAATATTAATATACACTTGCACTATCCAGGTTGATTACTGCTTCTACTATTGTCAGTGCACTAATACCCATGAGCTCCAGTTAGCTGGATCTAAACCCACAAAATTAACAAAAAACATTCCTTGTAACAAGGTTTTATAATCGTCAATCAACTTTATTTGAAAGTACAGAACATCCTGCTATGTACCACCTGCATAGTGAAGACGTGCAAACTAACAACCACTTCAACTACTGGCATCCTACTTAAAGTAGCACTGTTAAACTAGATAAACAGTTCTTTTGAACTTGAAATACATTTCCAAATTGTTAACTTCTCTAAAGCTTATTTAGAGAGAGTAAAGGAACAAGATATGTTTCCTGTAAAGGTAACACACATTTTAAAAAGAAACCCAAACAAACAGAAGAACAAATCCCCAACCTCATTACAATAAACCAGAAACTTATCAAATATAACCAGGGCAAAAAAATTTAGAAAAAAGGAGTGACAAAAAGAGAAGGGGTAACTACTTACCCCCTCTAATTTAGTAATGACCTACAGATTCATGAATGATCCAAATAAGACTGAGCAGAAACACCACAAATACTGCCTGAGGATAAACGGTTTGTCAGGGAACAATGCCTCCAGCGATGGGAGGGGAGCCCAGCTCTGAGAGCTGGAATGGCCCAATCTGTGTCACAAGCATGTTAGTCCTACGGCTTGCCTCACTAAACGATGGTCAGCAATCCCAGCATAACAGCCAAAACTACTGTCTCCTAATGTGCAGTAGTTGGGCAAGATGGACTTCACCACCAGAGTTAACTTTTTGTCTGCTCTTACTGGGAACAGGGCCACCAGACTGCTTCTGATTTTCCCAAGCATGTATGTGTGTGTGTATATGTCTTTATGTGTCATGATTATATCCCTTCAGCAAATCAAGAACTGAAAACACATTATTTTACTTACCTATAATGACACCCACTACAATAGGCAGCAAAATAAGAACATATAAATATATGTGTGATGATGTTGGTTTGACTTCATGCTCAAAGTTTCCTAATTTGACCTGAAGGAGAATAATGTCTGTGTTAATAGAGAACAGACATTACATCAATGTTTAAAATGACATTTAATGTATAGAAAAAAATATCTATTTGAGGCACAGGAAGGACCCTTGTTCTCCAGATTACTGGGAAGACAGCAGCAATTCAGGAAAACATAAGTCAACCAACACAAAGTTAATTTTACTGCATTTCATGTTTAAGCAGGATAACAAAGCAGTGACAAGAGAAAATTTTGGAGGTCCTCATGAAGCACCAGATTTTGCCATTGCTCTCACTGCAAACAGAAGCTCTCAAACGAAGTGCAGGATCTGGCCTCTAGCTGGCCAAGTGACTCACGCGCTTCAGGACTGTTGCTGAACCGTCTGGCATTTTAAAGCAAGGAAGGCACATGCTGATAGTTAAAAACATTCCTTTGCCCTCATTGTGTTACTCTGCTGAGCAGAAAAGCCAGGTAAGACTCAAGCTGACAATGAGGGAAGTAACATTTTTGATAAGACACCTGGACAACAGCCCTTTTCCCTATTTCTTTGCATAAGTTCCAGACTCTTTATGTAGGATGTAGGGCATTCCTGAAGGTATGCTTAAGAACAAATACAACATACAATGCATGTACAACATCCACCAACAGGCACTGGGCTTGTCAAGGGCAGGACAGACATTCATTCTCAGGAATACATGGAAGTGCTGATGTCTGCCAGATGCTAAACTGAGGCATTCACCACTGATAGTTATGGCAGAAGAAATTTCATAAAAGAGTATCTCAAAGAGGACTATGAAAACACATAAATAAAGGGCAGCTAAACCTATAAACAGAATATAAGTGAAAACACGCTTTGACAGAAAAAGAATACCACCAAGTGCCAGGGATAGAAATGAGCCTGAGATAATTGAAAAGGAGAGATGGGTTTAAGTTATTTTGGGTTACGGCAGGGAAGGCAGAGCTCTGGTGACTTCAATCACTGGCTTGTCACAGGAGATGAGCAGCCAGGGCAGCTGGAGACTGCCCACAGGATAGTTACATTGCAGCTACATGGACACGAGCAAGCAAAGAAACCCCACAGGGCTGAAGGACATAGCCTTCCTATTTCTGGGGCTACAGAAACAGAAGACAAAGCAGACCTATTTCTTCCATCAAATGTTATTTTTTCCTCAGATGTTTATACATTTTCACAGTTCCTACACAAGATACTTTTAGACTGAGCCTTCCTAGGATCCCATTTGCCTTTTCCGAGGCTGAAATGCATTAGTGGCTAAATACGTTAATCATCTCATGACTGATACACCTGTCTTTCTCCACTAGTCATGTCCAACCAAAGCATTCTTAAAGCACAAAATTTCTGTTACTCATCCCTGCTTATTGAAAACCGAGACAAAGTATTTATTTAATTTTCGGCTCATATTTAGATTATCTTCACCATAGTATTCCTATTCAGTTGCCTGATTTCTTTCCTTATCTTTTATTTATCTTGCTTATGAATCACAGACTAATTAAGGTACACCTGAATTAATCTAATTCCTATCCTTGAATTAATTTCATTCTTCCTGCATGACATTATAGAACCTACTCTGGACTGCTAATGTCTCTGAGCTTTTTATGTCATCAGTAAATGTTATTAGAGCATGCCTTATTTTCGTGCTGAAGTCACTGGTGATGCTAAATAACAGCTGTATGAAAATCAACATTGCTCAAAGTCATGTCCCCATATACATCATCCAGTTTTTCTAATCCCTAGCATCTTCATAATCACCATGTTAAGTAGTTTACTGAATGATTTCCAGGTACTTGTGAAGTACCACTTTTCTGTTGTTAAGGAAATCATTCATCTCACAAAATAAAGATATCTAGCATAATCCGCTTTTATTAAAAAGAAGCTGACAATTATCCCATTTTGCATTTACCTCCAGGTCTTTCATGAGTCCCCCATTCAAAATACATTATAAAGCTTTACAGAGAGCTAGGATTAAATCAGCAAGTCTCCATTTGCCTAGTTGTGCTTTTTTTCTTCCTCCTTTAAATACTGGTTTTATCTTTGCTGCTCTCCAGTCATACAGTATCTCTCCTGACTGCAGTTTGATTTCAAATCTTTCCTACTAAGCCTGCGATATCATGCGCCAGTTCTTTCTCAGTGCTGTGATGGGAATGATCCTGTTGCTGCTGTCTTGAGCCCCTTGATCTTTCTGAATCTTCCTTCTGTCACAAGAATGGCATTTTCTTCTTTGGCACCTCAATTCAGACTGATCATCCTGCCTTTGACCCCACACTCATTATCCTCTTTCTTCCCCAAAACTAAGGCAAGACATACGTTTATTCTTGGGTCATACCTATCTTCTATAGCCAGCTTATCCTTTCTTCAGAGTGGCCCTACTTCTTCTGTGATGATTTATTTATAAGACTGAAAAAACATGTCATGATTTGCTACTTTTACATTTTGCTTCATGTTGGAAAAAATAATTTTTAAGGTTCCAGAAGT
The DNA here is from genome assembly GCA_033439905.1 of Ceryle rudis. Taxonomy (NCBI): domain Eukaryota; kingdom Metazoa; phylum Chordata; class Aves; order Coraciiformes; family Cerylidae; genus Ceryle; species Ceryle rudis. The sequence continues at coordinate 36,161 of JAAGNO010006599.1, read as the reverse complement.
GAAATGTTACATTTTAACTACTGCATTTGATTTGCCTTAGTGAAGTGGTGACCTTTCTATGATAGTCACTCCTACAAAACTTGCAGGATGAGCATGTGCTATTGCAAGGCAACGTTAATATTTAAATGCAACACCAATCTCAGAAAGGCTTTTCCATGCCATAAGTGGCTCAGACGGCAGGATCCACAGATGGAGGATCAGTTAGCAGTGATAAGAAGTTGAGAATAGCTTCGTTAATCTTTACTATGTGCCATATGCCTTGAAGTCAATAGAGTTATTTCAGTTTTATGCCACCATACACTGCAGTAAGAGTCTGGCATCATTTTTCTCCCTCATAAATGGTGATGATGGCATTTTAAAAATTTGTATCTTCATCTTATTCATGGAGCAAGTGTCTTAAGCTGCTGCTTTGACATCCATGCTAATGTTCTTAGATTTGGGCCAGGTGCCATATCTTCAAAGCATTTTGGCCTTCCCAGCGCACACTGAACGTCACCCCCTTTTTCATCCAGAAATGCCTTCTCTTCTGTCCCAGTGGTGATCCCCATACATGGTTCAAGACCCTTATCTACTTTACTAGGAAAAATTGAATGGGAGGACAGAATCCTTTTCCTTATGGTCACACTTCAGCAACAGATTGCTTACAGATCTAAGATGAGGGGCTCTCCTGGAGCCTGTGATGCTTTATCAGTGATGTCTGTGCTACAGCTAGAGGTGTGACAAGCTACTGCTGTCCTGGAGCTCAGCAGCAGTTAGCTCAGTTTGGGCTGCAAAGCCTACCTCTGGCACTACAGCGGTAACCAGACACTGAAAGAACTCAGTACTGTCAGTGGTACCTAAGCTAGGCAGGCACGCTTAGATATGAGGAAGATAACTGTACTGACCATGTACCAGAAAAGGCAACTAGTTCCACCCTTGATAAAGAACAGTCATGACCAGAGCAGTAATGCTGTATTTTACTACATTTGTGTAAACATCCAAACGCTGCTGAATTGCAATAAGAGGGAATTCTACTTACAAAAACTTTCACTGTGGAAAAGTCAATCTTGTCTGTTCCTTCTCTTTTGAATTTGCACAGGATGGTGCTACGGTCTGGCTTTTTGGTAATGTTTTGGACACTGAACCATATCTTTTTGGTCTGTGCACCGTTCATATATGACAGATAAACCTCTACCTCTGTTTTAGAAATATTCAGGTTGTCATTTTCTTTCTAGAGAGGAAAAAAATTAAGATAATAAACAGTCACTAAATACAGTAGGAAATAAAATGATCACCAGCAACTATTAAAACAGAGGTATTATACTTCATTAATTTCGAACTTACATATATTTTTAATTCCAGATCAGGATCCAGCTCAGTGTGCAGCTGGTAGTTAATGAACACTGGGTCAGGGTGATAGTGTAATTTGACACATGGTATAAAGGTAGTGTCCACTTTTAACATCATGTCAACAACTTTACCCTCTGTTGCATGATTCACGCTTGGCGTTAAGTAATGATATTCAGATTCATTTCCAGGACACCTAGAGACCTAGAAATGTAATAGCAAAGCTGTAACAGTCATTAAGTACTCAACACTGGGTACAATCACAAACAGAGGCACTCGAAATCATCTTAATGTCTTCCTGATTTCACACAGATACCTGCTAAACCTCTTGTCTGAGCTCAGGGCTGCATGCCGAGTACCTGGGAAATTTTCTGTGTTAAGCCTGTGTCTACCTTTAAGCACATTTATCACACACTCCACACGTTGCTTTAAGGCTGATTGCACATTGCTAAGGCAGCTATTTCCTGCAGTGAGGCAGGAATAGTGACAGGGATTTCTCTTTCCTTCCCCTCAATGCAGGTGACAAGAGAGGAGCAAGCACCCTTGGGCATTGGCTCTCCCCAGCAACTTTGGGGGGGGGGGGGTGAGGTGTTTGCTACAGTCACCCCTTGGTTTACTCCATGGGGTGGTGCTGCCATTTTCTTCTCTCTGCAGAAAGCTCAAGAAACAACAGGGTACCCACCTCCTCATAGCCTCAGAGAAAGGGTTTCATCCCAACATAAGCTCCAGTCCACTGCTGCTTACTGAGGCAGTGGCACCTTTTGGGTTCTCAACACAAAGCCAGAGAGAAGCACACCACTCCCTCCTCCAACAGACCCATATATGAAGGTTGGGGAGACTCAAAAAGGACAGAGTTGGAACAAGTCTCTACAGTATAGAAAAAAGGCTCAGGGAATTATGCAGGAGAGTAGCTTATGTGTATCCATGATCTTGTACTGAGAATTTGTGCATTTGTAATCCTACAGGTGGTCATATTTATTTCAACAGGCACACTGAAGTGTGCCTGAAAGTGTTTGAAAAATGTTGAGATTCTCCTGAAACCTGAGGAACAAAACCTAATCCCTCAAGAGACCTCTATTTGGTATTGTAAAGGAGATTAAGACTTACGGTGAGGTTTGATTTCTGGTCATCTGAAATAATCACACTGTCCACCACGTTAAAATTTCTACCAATTGTAGTAATTTTGCGACCACCACTGGTAAGAAAAAAAAAAGGGGGGGGAAGGTTAATATTACCTCTTTTCCCACAGATAAGCCCCGCATTAAGTCTTCACTTGTGAATAAACTACTCACACGCATTTTGCTTTGGTAGCAGCCAATATAATAAAGTCAAACTGCAGGACAAGATAATTTGAGCTGTACAGTGTACTTCCATTCTTTCCTCGTAATGTAATGGTAAATACTTTTGTTACTGCAAAACCAAATACATCACGGTATTTCACTGCACCAGAGCAGCCCTGCCTGTGCTTAATTCTTGCCTTCTTCGGGATGAACCGATGGTGCCAGGCACCTCACAGGAAACATTCTCGTCAGTATTCAGACCATCTGTCTCAGCACACGCAATGGTGCTTGTGTCTGAGGGCTCTGGCTCACAACATCAACTGAACACAGTTGGAGTGGTTTAAGGTATTATTAATTTCCAGCTACCTGAACTGCCTCTCACCTGGAGATGAAGGTGTGCATCCTATCTGCTCAGCTGCTACAGCTGCCAGCCCAACTCATTACCCCACTTCCAGACTTGCCAGAGCTTGACACCAAGATACCAGATTAAAAACGTGAAGGCGGGTTAAAACTGTGCAGGCAGAGGGACGGGTGGAAAGCTGCCCCTGAGAATATCTTAGAACCACCCTTTAAGTCTTTCACTGGAGCTGTGCGTCTCCCAGAGAACACATCAGAAGCTTGAAAAGAGCTCTTTTGGCTTTAGGGAACCCAAGACTGAGTGTATCACTGCAGCGGTGATTATTTTCACTTCATTTCCAATTCACTGAACTTGATACTGTTTCTGAGGTGAAGGGTATACTGCTATCAAGAAACTGAAGTTAACTGAAGTTTGAATTTACAAGTGCTACCCATATTTTGGGTTTAGCTTTAGGGTGAATAGACTATTCTTGACTCCTACAAAGGAGACCTGGGGTGAGCACGAAGGAGTTTACAGAACCCTGCAGAACACAAAATCTGTCCTGCAGCTATCAGGACCCTATCTGTAAGTTAAATAGTAGATCAGATCACCAGCGTAAATGTGTGTCACCTGTTGACAACCACAACAGGCTGTCATCCAAGTTTACATCAGCTGGCCAGGGAAGGAGGCTCATACTAGATCAGTGGGACTATATTTTAATAAATACATAAACAGTATAGAAAACCAGGTTTACCTGATCCAGGAGGTATTTGGTGTGATTCCAGAACACGACGGTAGTGAAACATAATGCAGGGTCATTGGTGGTGAACACTTCTTCCCATTCGCCTGTATACATATACTTTTGGCCTCTTTACGTGTTGGTGGAAGAGCAAACGTCATCTGTGTATCATTTAGCACATTTCTAACTTCAATGCTGGAAGAGAAAGAAAACAGATGCTGAAACACAGATGCCACTATGCCACTCATTGGTGTTACTACGCAAAGCCTATAACCTAAAGCAAAGGATAAGGAGAAAAGATAAACGAATCTCTCTTTAAGCTGCCAGATGGAGGTGGAAAGATAAAGTAGGAAGTTGAAAAGACAAAGTAGGGCATCTTTTGAACAAAGTTGCTGTGTGTCACAATAATTACACACAGCAGTACAAATATTGGTCTTATCACCTTGGGCTGAGGCTACGTAATGCAATGTGTGATTTTGCTGTTTACTGTGTACTGCTCTGTGCTACCGACATGGTCCATGAGATAGACAAGAATGAGAATCTTCAGCTTCCTTTTCTTTCTTCTTCCTCTTTTTCTCTTTCGCCTCTCCTTCCTCCCTTTCACTCCTTCCTCTTTCTCTGAACTTCCCCCATCTCTCTCCTCTCCTTTTGTTTTCTGTACTCCCCAGGAAATTCATGGTTGAAGTAAAAATTGAACGGTACCATATAAATACTTTTTCAAGTGCTAGCTGTGTAAAATGGGCTTGGTAATCACAGGCAGCCATCGCAGCTGCACCTGAAAAAGACTGATTCAGAATAAGATGGCCTAATTATCTAGGGGGTTACACTGTGCAATCATCAACAGAGAAAAGTACAAGCTGTTGCATGAGAGATTCCCTTCCCCAACGTGGTGTTTGTGCTTTCACAAGCAGAATCCTAGAATATATGTGGAATATTTTGAAGCAGAGGAGAGTCAAACAAAAGCTTAGGATTTCCTGCGACCTAACGTCTTGTTGCCTACTGCTAGGCACAGAGGACCACAGGTACAGAACTGTCCTATTACTGCTGAGAGAATTGCCCACCTACCCATCCATCGCTTATATTTTACCCAAACCCCAAATTAATTTCCATCCTATGGGATTTTAAAGCAGAATTTTAACTAAAGGAATGCAGAGCATCCCCCACTCTGATGAAGAGAGGTCCATGACAACTATTTACAGCTGTATTGCTAAACCAAAATGGGCATAATTTTCATCATGCAAAGTAAGTAGCATTATTTTTTCAGCGCTTAACTCACATGTCTGTTTTACAGCCAGTGATTCCAGTCAGTATCAGCTTTATGCCTGATGCACGTGTAAAGTTTTCTCCTTTTACTGTTATTTCACTTTTGCCTAATGTAGAAATCCACAAAGGTTCAATGGAATGAATGGTGATATGCTATTAGAAGACAAAGCAAAACAAGATCTGGTTATAAAAAGGCAGTCAAACAACAGCTGCAAAAACAATCAGCACTCAGGAATGCAGGTTTTATGGCACTGGGATACATTTTTCTTATTAATTTCAAATCTTGTTAAGTTTGATCCTGGGAAGCACTGTCAATCACAACTTCTTTACAAGACAAGTGTTTTTACCTATTTCAATTTATCTCGTAACAAAGTTGCCCAAAAGATTCGCAATCTGACATACTGGAAGGTAAGTACCATAAAAACCCAGCTTGAAATGATACGTTTAGTGTGACCCTTGAAGAAAAACCCCATGGTGCTGTCACTATGAGAGATCAGAGAAACAAATGAAGGCATTTCTTGTGACCTGAAAAGGGGAAGAAGCAGGGTCAAATCCTAGAATGAAAAGTCACAAAAGAGTCTCAGAATTTTACTAGAAAGTCTTTTCAAAGTCATACATAGAGCTAAAGGTACAACACAACTGCGGAGTTTTGGGGTTTTTTTTTGGTATCCCATTTTGATGCTGAGAAGTTTACAAATCTATTTTCCATCATTTAAGAATAATCACAGTTTGCTCTGATGCTGTCAGTCTCGCAGAAATGCGGCCACTTTTTAAACCGCTTTTCTTTGCTTATCTTCATATATAGTTATTCTAACTTACTAACACTAAAGAGCAAGGAGAGATTTTTTTTTCCCCCTAGGGTATTTACTTGATACATTTGACAGCATCTCATGTTTAATCAGTTTTGCCGCTTCCCCAGTTTTATAGCTGTACAGACTATTTCCTCTTTGTGTATCTTTCAGATAGCAAGCTGAAAACATTAAAAAACCCCAGATAAATATGCATGTGAAACCACAAACTGTTTGAGACCTTCACAGGCAAATGATTTCTAGCTTGCTTTTAGACTTCTATAATGCTAGCTTAAAGTGAGTTTTCAGAGTATTGTGACCATCCTGGTTTCTGCTGTGCACCTGTGGACACATCCACTGAGCCATTCAGCCTTCCTGACCCTGAGAAGGGCGCTGGTGCAAAACCTCTACGAAAGTCCTTCCCACAGGCTTTTTCTCCCCATGAATCTTTTCATGTACCCAGAGCAGCAGTAAAATTTCAGGACGGTGGCCTGAAGGGACCATCAGGGCCACATCAACATCCTCTGCAAACACAGCATTTGCCCATTTCAGAAAAGTCCCCAGTACCTTATCACCACACGCTACCACAACCCACTGAACCCCAGAGAGCTTGGGAGCAAATGTGAGACCTGTCACAACTGATTGAAAGCTGGAACTTGTGCCTTAGGGAAGGGCAAGAGAGTGCAAAGGCTGGGACCAGACAGCCTCCAAGATAACCTCTGCAGGATAATTGAGGAGGGCAAAAGAAAGCCTTGGCAAACAGGCTGAGGGGGAAAATTCATTCCCAACCTGACCTAGGGATCAGTTTAACCCTTAGTATGCAAGCAGGACAACTGAGGCAGAAATCTGAGAGACTAAAGCCAGAGAAGCACCAGTGGTTTTCTTCACCCGCGTCCCATCCCTCTGCTTTTCCCAGTCTCCAGCACACCACGGACAGTCAATATCCTCACACATATCCAGAAGCCAAATACTACAGAACGGAGTAAAACACTGCTTTGGGGCTCTCACTGGTAACCAGCAGGGAGCCCTGAAGCACAGGAACAAGGTAGTATCACACAGACACTCAGAGACCCCCTGGAGCTGCATGAGGGCTATGAGCCCTGGTGAGGGAAATGCCAGGCACCACCTGCCCAGGGGTGCAGCGGGACATGGCAGCACTTGAGGGCTGCCGCTGGTCTCTCTGCTAAGTTCCACACACCACGGGGCACCTCAGCTTAGCTTGCCTCAGTTCTTTTCTTACAACAAAAAGCCAAACTGGCCTCAGTTACCCGAGATCCCACTTCCTGCACCGACAGCCATTGTCTGAGACACTTTCCTCAGCAGCAAAAGAAACCATGAATTTCCTCACTGAATATGGGAAGGACCAAGTGTCCTCACTGGGGTCTGCGGTGCTCATCTCCCCAGTGCCAGAGAGCTGCTGACCTTCCAGTCACTGTGTGACAGGGTGAGAGATGCTCAGCAGCAAGAGGGAAGGGAGACAGCAGCAAGGCAGAGGGATATTTTCTAAAAATCACTAGTTGTGAGGCATGAGATAAAAGCAGCATAAACAGACAGAGACATACAGAAAGCTTGCATCTGTCAGGTCCTTAGGTAATGTAAATCAGCACAGCCTGTGTCAACTTCAATAGAGCTCCACATTTCTGAGCCATGGCCCTGTCCTCTGGATAGCCTAACACTTCCCTGGGGCTGCGTAAACAGTGGCAGCCACATTCTCAGAGGTGTGGTTAGCATGGCTGCAGGTCCCAGAGAGGTATCTGGCAGTGGCCCAGGTTAAGCAGCCTATGCCACCCTGGGGAGCTTGTCCCCACTCCAGCACAGCTCCTCCTGTGGTGCTAGCATGGGACCCCAAGGCCATGATAAGAACTGGATTGGGGAACTGGACCAGATGAAAAATAACCTGCTGAAAGACAACGGTTATTTCCAGACAAATCAGTTCCCCAGCCAAGCGTATTCATCCAAGCATTCCAACTGCTGCTCTAGCACAGAGAGGGGGAAGGTGTGTGCATGGAAAACAGCAGCTGGAGTCAGGAGGAGGGCTGGGGCTGCCGCTGAAAAAAAGGTACATTAATCTAAATGCTCGGCTGGGGTTGTGGGAAAACACAAATCCTCTTTCTCAGCTCTCTGGTATGTTCTCCTTAAAGCACCAGCAGTCAAAGGAGAGCAGGATTTCAAATGCAATTTCAAGCCCTCTGAATGGATCAATCATTTTTAAATAAACATCTGCCTTTGGATTGCCTCTAGTGCTTTCACTGCCTTGTCCATCACTGTCTTTCCAAGATAAGGCATGTGGAAGAAAGCCATCTCCCAGGCAATTCCAGCTATTTACCAATGTCAAATTAATGCACTTGGAAGCAGAGCAAAGAAGAATTTCCTCTGTTCTTTCACCAGCCGTAATGCTTTATATGCAGACCAAATCCAGAATGTTAATGCTCAGAAGCACAAGTATTACAATCCCACCCATCTCTGTGAAAAACAGCATGGATTTTGTGATTTTTAAGAAACCTCACCTGAACAGCTGAATTTAAAGGGTAATTCCCGTCTTCACAAGTAAAAGTTCAGATAGTTCTAATGAAACATTTAGAGCCACTATTTATACCAACTGTGCTATCACTCACAGAAAATCAGAAACCAAAATGTGTAGGCAGCAAATCTCTATGTACTTACTCACCAGTCAAACTTCTCTTCACTACTCATTTCTTTCCTAACACTTGCATCTCATAAGCAACCACTGATGACAAGATTGATCATTTTTATAAGAAAATCATTGTGGCACCATAAGGAATGAAGGGATAATATTGTGGTTAAAGGACTGGCCTACAAAGCAACAGGTTAAAGGGCTGGCCTACGAGGCAATCTGTATAGACTGCATGCTCACATACAGTCTATATGACTTCAATAGAGCACTCAACAACCAGATTCAGAAGGTATTTTGGCAACAGTAACACTCCTTCCTTTCCAGTGATCCAGATTGAGTGGGATGGACATTGTAAATACTACATCTAGAGGTAGGCACATGACTATTGCAGTGTTCACTGTCTCAATGACTGGATCCGAAATGCAAATCTTTGTTGCTGCCTTTAAGCACCAACAAAGCACTAAGAAAAAATGGTATCAATCCCAGTTCTGTATTACCTTTCTATGTAACCAACAGCATCCTCGTCCATATCTCTGCTTTTCCTGCAAAGTCCTCTCATTTTAAATAATTTTCTCCCCCAACCCACAGAACCTCAAAAATACTAATCTTAAAATGCCAACTAACCTCTGCTTTCTGCACAGTGGAAATCCTCTTGGAAGTGGTTGTCTTACAACTATCCTGAAAAAAAAAAATCAGAATTTCTCCATGTCAGGACAAGGAAGAGATAGATTGCTGCTCAGATGTAAAAAGTACAAGGAAAAAGTATCACAGGGGATTCCAGTCCTCCCCAAAAAACTTCACCTGGCAGGTGGTGGCAGGAGATACACGTGTCCATTTACAGCTGGCACACTCAGCCTTGTGTATACATTGTGAGCAGCTGGTAACACAGAAAACAGAGTTTTTGTAAGACACGGGAACTCAGTCTAGATTCAGCCATGAATGTGAAATTTCAAGTGACATTAAAAAAGCACATACCCAAGAGAACAACCTGGCAAACATGGAATGAAATGCGTAAAAGACATAACCTGCATTTACTCTCCAAGTCTATTGTTCTGTTGTGCTTATTATGAGAACAAATATAGTATGAAATACAGTCTATGCTAGGTTGCTGAGAGTCATAAATTTCCTAAAAGCATGAAGCAGATGGAACACTTTAGGTTTCATTTTGCTGTGCTTTTCCCTAGTACATAAGTGGTCATAGTACTTTTTAACCAGCAAAAGGCAGAAAACCATCCCTGATTCTTTCACAGCCTTCCTGAACTTCTGTTCTCTGTGTACAGTGCTAGCAAGTATTGCTAACTTGCTATTGCCTTCCCTACAAAAAAAAACAAAAGCCTGTTGGAGACAAGCTTGTCCCTGTCTTGCTCTGCAATGCATCTATCAGCATGGAGGACAGCCAAGAGCATCACAGGCCCTTTCCATGCCTGCTGAGAAATGATCTGATTTAGAGAAAGACAGCTCCTTCCCTGTGTTGCTCCAAGAACAGGCAAGTGACATGCCACTTCCCAAAAAGCAGCAGCTCAGTTTAATCCCAGGTGCCAGTGAATTAACCTCTTTGTATAGCGGAGAAGCGTTCTGAACTGGAACACTGTAGTTACAGCATATGCTAGCTAGATCTTTCTTAGTTTTAAATACCACATATTGTCAAGGCTTAGGCCATGTACTGGGCACAAATGCTTTCTACTGCCAGCTCTCAACAAAGAGTGTGGCTCTGAAAAATAATGTGTACAGAACAATAGGTATTCATTATTCCTATCAGCAGATTAGATGTTACTTTCTGTTTTAACTGTATTCATGTTACCCAAGGACCATATCTGAGTTGCATCTGTCTCTATTAAAAAACCAGCTCCATCAAGTGACTTTTAGAGAATCTCTTGACTCCTCTGATTGAGGTCTTATCCTGAGTACCAGGAGTCCCCCTTTTTCACAAGGACAAAAAGGATTTTAATATCATTGTGATATCCTTTATTATCTCTTCAGGCACTTCTCATAAATTCAGTCATTGTAATGACTCTCCTACAGCTAGCTGCCAGGGTCCTGTTAAAAAAAAGAGTCATCAGAAGAAGTTGCTTTCTCAGGACAATAAAAAAAAGTGGAGAAGAGGAAATGGGTCAAGAAAATGGATTTGACTATCTTTAGTGAAATGTGTTTCCTTAATAAATACCAAAGAGAACAATCATACTTCAGCCTCCCTTCTCGCGCACACACACAAACCCCTCAATGAACCAGACTCTTACTTTTTCAGCTGAAATGCTTGTGTGATATTCCAAGAACTTGAGGACAGTGATGCTTCGAGAACTAGACAATCTGGAAAAAAGTCACTGTTAGATACATGCTGGATATTACAAGAAATAACTGTAAAAAAATAATTGAATTGAAAGCTCACATGCCTTCAGCTGTTTTCTATGTGGTATGCACCTTCTCTCATATATTCACTCACACTTCTGACTGATGAAAATAACTAGATTTTGTCCTTCCTTAGCAACCTTCAGTTGAGTTATTCCAAGACTTTATACACTCTCATTAATTAAGCTTAATGCCACCACTGCATGACATACAAAAGTAATGTTATTGTCAGGATATGGATAACGAAATGCTACTGTGAAACATATAGAACAGGAATATAAAAATCATCTCCTGAAGGGCATGTAGAAGTATACTGTGGCACAGCCAGATCCCAAATTCAAGCCTTCTAATACAACAAGACTGTTCTAATGCAAGACACCCCAACATACCATACTTCTCTCTCTGTCTCAGAGACTTGGTTTCACAGTCTTCTTTTGTAATCTATGCAGTAGCAATTTTCATCCTATTTAAATCTTTTATGATTGCATGAGTCAATTTGCCATTATTTCAGCTAGCAATTACTATACCAACAATTCACTGGCAGCTGTGGAATGAAAGACTATCTTCTCCTACGAGCAGAATACCACATGGAAAAGTAGAGTTAGATATATACCACTTAAGCCATGGTCCTTTCATCTGTGTGCCTGCAGATGTTCATGTCTGTGAAATGAATGACTGTCTGAGATCTAATGAAACCCGCGTTTGCAGACTTTTCTGGCTTCTCTACGCTAGGAAGTAGACAGCTTTTTAATCTGGGAAAGTTACACAGATTTAAAGTATATCTACCTTGCAAAGGTAGAGAAAGCTTTGTCTTTATCACAGGATGGCTTGATCAGATAAAAACCAGCACTGGCTACATCTATATTGTTAAATCAGAAGTATCTCCTAGCTCCACACGTCAGCATGGCATTTGGGTGCTCACTGTAAAGGTCACCCGCACTGCTTGTTAGAAACAGCCCTTGGGACTGGTCAAGCGCTTAAATACCTTACTAAACAGATAGCAAAGAGTCTGATTTTTAAAGGTGTTTTAATGCTTGAAGATGTAGATGACAGAGACATTCTGAGATCCTTCACCAAGCACCTATTTGCATCTCCAGAAATCTGAAATGCAGGGCACTATATTGCCTAAATCCCTTGCCTAGGTCATATGAGAAGGGTCTCAAGCCATGAGCTACTGAAAAATAATGTTTTCCTAGGAGTAATAAGTAAAAGTAAGGACATGATCTGCCTCTGGCAGAGCTTGTCTTGTCTTTTAGGTTCATATAAATACTTTAAAGCCAACACTGTCAAATATGTTTTTCAGATTCTTTTCTGTGTTGAAATTAATGGAATCTACTATTTTCTGTACAGCCTGCGCTGACCTTTCAAAATGCACCAGATTGCACAGAGTAGCAGGTATTTTCAATTTTTTTTTTTTTTTTTCCAGGAATGATACTCAGAGGAGTTTTGCAAGTGCATCTTCTTGTGACATCTCTTTACACAAGGTACCATAAATAGTCAACATAACTTCCACACTTGCATTATCGACTAATATATCTCAGCTCATAGGAGCATGTGAGTGACAGTAATACTGGCAGGCACAAGCTGAGCTCACGGCCTTCTGGCTAACACTTCTGAAGGGCTCATCTTTGGCACAAAGCACAAGCAAGTTGAACTGGCTTCTGTAATAATATATTCTGAAAACCTGCTAAAGAAGAAAGAAAAAGCCTTACTCTGAAAAGGCAGAGAACAAAAACAATGTACTCCATTATTATAAGAAAACATGTCTTTTGGGATTGAGTCAATAAAGGACATTAATTTCTTCTCTAATGCATTTGTCCCTCCACTAACAGTGTTTGCTAAAGACAGCTTAATAGACTAAAATACTCATAGATATCACCCTAGCTGTCACCTACTAGTAACGAAGTTTTTTATTCTAGATTCCTAAATGAAGATTGGACAGGAACTTGACACAACACTTGTATGATGCCAGAAGAGCTTCTCCCATAGAAAGACCACAGGATGAGCTCCTGAGATGCCAATATTCCAAAGAATCTCCTTCAGGGACAAGGGTCCCCGAGAGAGAGCTCTTTGTAGCACTGGGCTCTTCAGAACAACAACAGGTAATTTTAAGTTCTGGTTAACATTTCATTCCTCTTTCTACACAAATGTATTAAAAAAAGAACCAGATTCATGCAGAGTATTCCATGTCTTTTGAGCTGTATTATCTAGGAAAATATAAAGGCAGGCATTTAACTGATTTTTCTGTTTCCTCTTCAAGTCACTTAGGAGCACATGCTACTCTTTTGCTTGCTATATTTGTTCATCAATTTAGATTAAAACTCTCTTTTCTATTGTGACATAAGCAACTTAAAAAAGGTACAAGGTCAACCTGTATTAGAAAAAAGCTTTGTGCTTCTGTACAGACCCTTGAAGCAATGCAAGGAGGGCACTTTCCTCCTATTAGTCAAATAAGACTCTACTGTGAAGGATTAGCATCTGATCTTCAAGACCAAAGCCTAGAGAACAGCTCAGAGGTCTAGATATTCAGTAATTTACCACCTCACTCTAAAACTTGTAGCTGCCCATAAGATGCACAAAAGAGATCACACGCATCATGCATCCAACACAAATGACTCAGGTCTCTAATTCTGAGAACTATTGGCCAACAAAGTAGTAAAAGAATTTTTTCTAAACGATTCAACCAGTAATTCAGAAAGATAAATGAAATTGAGTCAAAAAGATGTACCGGCCAAACTGCCCTTCAACCATGTATTTATCTGCCAATCCTCTAAGTGGGGCAATCACTTTCTCCCACGTGTCTAAGTTATGCAGAAACATTTGATGGAATGCTAAGATTGCTTATTATACAGACATTCATGGTCAGATACTCCTATTTACGCTAGTACAGTTTCTTGCAAAAATAAATTTCGTTTGCAGATAAGAGGATAGTTAAGATGAGTTAATTTGTTAAGGCAGTGTACTGGACCAACACTGCTTCCATAGCTCCAGCCAGCATGATTGTCACTGCAACTACCTTAAGTCTCCTCAGACAGTGATTAATGGCACCACAAAAATATACTCCTAATGCTAAAACACTGCTCTGCTATAGGCTGAGCTGAAGAAGCTGCTTCTAGCCATAGGTGAAGATGTTTTATATAACTTCTAGAAAGGATTCCACATTAACAAATCTTTCATTATCAAGAATAGTGTGAGCATACTCAAATCACTTGACGAAACAAGAATATTTTTATTTTTAATGACATTTAATAAAGGCATTACCTGCTCTCACACTCATTAGGTCTGTATTTGTGCTTAGTTTTCCTCAGTAAAAGGACAGTGAATAAACATTAAATACATGCAATAGTAAAACATACCATTATCAGTTATCACTGGAGTGGTCAGATTGCAGAAACAGGATGAGTTTTTCAGCACTACATTTTCATAAAATATTTCAACAGGTGTTACAACTTTTATCATACAGGAAGTAAGGATTTTGCTTTTGCTTGCAGCCACAACAACCTAATAAACAATAAAAACAAGAATACAGCAGATTTCTCAAAATACTTGTGAAGGCATCAATGTGTCTTTACAGAAAACTACAAACACTGAAATGAATAAAATGAAATTTTTTTTGTGGTGGAAGCAGACAATTCACTAGGTAGGATCTCAAAAGAGAGGGCCCACCCAACTGAAAAAGCAACACAGAAAGAGTCTTGAAAGGAACAGCACTGCTCAGTTCCAGAAGCTAAATGGATCTGTAGTTATGTTAGGACAACAAGCTGGAATAATTTTGGATTTCAAAACAAGAATTTTGCTCTAACAGTGTTATATACTGTTACAGTCCCTTTAAAATATTGGAGCAAGAATATACAAATCCTCACAGAGAGACAACATTTGCATCCATAACCAAAGTGCACTTAATTAAGAAACAGAATTTGTCTTGTAATGAATTATCCTTTGTTTCTGGCTGAGAGTGCTTTACAAATACGATCACATTAGTGCATTCAATCAGGAAACCAGAAACAATAGCATGCAGATTATGTGGCCAGTCACAATACTTGATAATCAAATACTCAAAGGCTGTGTGTGCTGTGAACAGATACTGAGTAAACGCTAGTATCAAACACTTAAAGACGCATTTGTGTTAGCACATGTGTCCCAGTGAATGTTTTGTAACTTGTTACAAAGCTCACAACTTAAGTAATGCACTTGATATATAGCCACTGGAAGTATTAAAGTAGATGGTAAAGTGATACAACAGAAACAGTGCCTTTGTCAGCATAGTGAATTTTTGACTCATCATCATGATGTATAGCTTCAGGATATATTTTATAGGAAAGAAAGAGAATGTCTGTCTGACTGACACATTCAACACACTGGGATTTCCAATACATTAGCCAATTGTTGAGATAAGAGGGACTAAGATACAGAACACAGTGAAAAAAAGAAAGGAAATTGCAATAAGCAACAGAATGACACATTTTAAGTCACAATAAACAAACAAGCATAAAACTGGGAGTACATACCTGATTATTGGTAGAGAAATTTATCAGGATTTCCAGACCTTTATCAGGTGCATGTGATATGTTATACCAACCCTTTGTGCTGTTTGAACGTGTACAATTTTCTTTCAATGTGCACCTAAAAGCATACACAAAATTATACTAGCCTCCTTATCGTGGTTTTGACTTCAGACACTGTATTTCAACTTATTTGAAGTTACTGATTTTTTACAGGAACAGTATTGATTTTTTACAGGAATATGGTTATAACTGCAAAAAGCTTCAGGAAAACGATCAGTAAAATCTTCTGCTTAGCAAAATAAATTACAATGCATTGATATGTGCTCTAGGGTCCTGATTAAGTCAATGGGACTCAAGCAAATATTAGATGCTTAGCCAGTAACAGTGGACTTGGTAGCCTGGGATGGAATTCATCTCCCGCAACTTGACTTCTTGACAGGTCTAGATCTGATCCCTACCATTCCCTCTACACTCAATGGGAGAAATATGCTCTTTCACGGTGCAATTCACCTAACCTATTTTAGACATTCATAGAAAAATGAAATGAATCACATTACAGAATCTCTTCACTCTCTCCAAAGAGTATATGAGATGGGGGTGCAGGTCAGCTGCAGAGCTATGCTACGAATGTGTATAATTGATGAGATGCATCTTCCTAATCTTTTCTGTTGGCCACTGCTGAGAATGGCAATCTTTCTGGTTTATGCCAGCGCATTTGGTTAAAAATTCCAGGTTTGAAAAGGTTGTTCAAAAGAGATTTTTTTGTGTTCAACAATAAAATCCCTTTCAGAAGTAGGATGGCACAAAGTAAATAAAAACATTATAGATGCCAAATTGTAGAAAACAGAAGCTATGCAACAGAATATAAAGGAAGAATGAGGAAATGCTGGAATATACAAATACTACAAAGAGTATACATATTAAAAATGTGATAAGAAAAAGAAAAAATATGCATATAAATTAGATGGACAATCACTGAGTTTGAAAGGTGAATCCTTAAAACACTGTCTGCTGTGAACTGTTAATGAACAAGGCATAGGGTCACTCCAAGTAAATAAATACAGCTAGCAATTGAAGACAAGTAAGCGATAACTGTGTATATCAATATTTTAAAATTAAGATTGAATATTTATAAATAAATGCAACATTTTATATTGTTTTAATAATACTACTTTTCTACCAAACATAGCAGCCTGTATATCTTCAATCACATGTGCCTTAATGAGTTATTCCTTCACTAAAAACTACAAATGAGCACATACTTGCAAAGCGCTGTATTTCACAATGTTTTTTCTCTCCAGAAGGAATAACACAAGAAAGACTTTCGAGAAAAATACCCACCGAAAAAACCCTACAAACTATAGAAACCATAAAGCCATCTTCTCTGTAGATCAAGACACTGGCAACTGGAATGCAGTTAAGCACAAGGTCACTTCCTTTGTGATCTAACTCAGGAAACTGAGTTCCTGCTGCCCAAGAACCTGGTGGGGCCTTGCATTTGAATACATTCAGATCATAACCCTATCCTAAGAAATTGGAACTATTCCTGGCATATTTCAAACTGTCTGAACTAGGGTAAATTTCAGTCTCATTTATCTGTCTCTTCACCTTACAGAAATCATAAAGGTCCATTAGCATCACAGCTTTAGAACTCCAGAGGATAGGATCTGTCATCAACAGATGTGCATAAACCAGATGCTCAGATCTGTAGGGGTGGGTAACTCACTGACTGATACATGAGAGAAAGACATCCTATAGTTTCTGACAGGCTGAGTGAGGATCGTAACGTTGCAGATGCAAGGCAACATACTTGCAATACCTGGCACTAAATAAGTGTATGCATTTCAGTGACACTAATATAAAATATTAAAAAAGAAAACTGTTTATAAAGCTGAATATTTAAAACAGTCCTAGGACAAAGTCATTTGCCTTCTTAGACTGCTTGAGGAACATTTACAATGAGGAAAGTAAAGAGTTTAATGGTAAAAAAAAGTAATGTCATCCAGGACCCAGGGTCGTGCTTGTCTTCATGCCAGGAAAAATGTGTCTTTTGTTGCTCTAAAAGCTGACCTTTAGCTGTCAAACAATGTCCTATGGAGAACGGTCATTTTGTAGGAAGCAGTCGCAAAGAGGGCAGTAGAGCATGTGATGCCTCTCTGCATAAATTCTCACAATTGCCCTGCATAGGCCAAGAGTAACATGAATTCCACTTTACCTAAGACAGTATTATTTTGTTTCATCTCTATTTTTAGACAATTAATATTGTTTGCAAGCACACTGGAACGAATACAACAGATAAATTTTTGTGAACCACATGGTTCTGAAAATTAAAATGCAGATTCAGACAACTACTAAACATGTCTTTCTTGGAACAGTGGACTGGACCAGACCCTATACAAGATTGAAGGTGTAAGATATGAAACCCTAGAATCAGATTTTAGGCAT
Organism: Ceryle rudis; assembly: GCA_033439905.1. Classification (NCBI taxonomy): domain Eukaryota; kingdom Metazoa; phylum Chordata; class Aves; order Coraciiformes; family Cerylidae; genus Ceryle; species Ceryle rudis. The sequence continues at coordinate 18,497 of JAAGNO010006599.1, read as the reverse complement.
GCATAGATGTGTGTACAGAGAAAAGCAGAGTTGAGGGTTTGTTTTTTTTTTTTTAATCTTTCATAGCAAGATGGTTCTTTATACTACTAGATATTCCTCTCCACAGCTGGAATTGAGTTCCTCTTATTTCATTATGATAAAACAATACCTACTGCATATTGGTTTACTCATATTTACTTAAGTCTCTGCTTCTCTAATCTTCTATTAACTCCAGATCCTGACGAACCCTCTACGGCTTGTTAAAGCATGTTGATTTCCTCATGGAATGAGAACATGATCTCAGAGAAAGTTTTAACTTCCTTTTCCAAGGTACCAGCCCGAGTGAAGCCCACAGATGTCACACACAGTGACCAAACTACAAAACATCTGGTCATGTCAGATAACCAAGAAATATTGTGCTATTTCCATATGGAAAACACATGTAAGACATCAGTAACTTGTAAGGAATAATTTCAGCATACTTCTGGTAAATCTGATTCATCAACAGAAAATCTATAAACAGTAAGAGAAATCACACAATGATATGACTAATTGTTTTGAATAATTGTAAGTGAAAAGGAGAATTTATACATTTGTCCCTGTGAAAGAAAAGAAAAAAAACCAAACAACCCAGCAGAACACATTTTGCTTCATTTTGTTTTCAACTGCAATAAGATGTATTTTTAAATCAAAATACCGTATGTGAGTTCATACTGTCTTCAAAATGAAGCACTGCTGCTAAGTTTTATTTTAAACATGGAGTACATAATTAATATAACATTTCCTAGTAAGACTATAAAACATAATAATTTATCTCAAAATTATTACAGCATATATTGCTTTAGTGGACATGTATGGACTTTAATTAAAATACTGGATAAAGATATGTCTCCCTCTTTTTCTAAAGCTTCACTCAGAACTCTCTCTTCACAAACCCAAATATTTAGTGATGCTAAATGCTTAACAGTGAAAAATCATGTGGGTGTTGAACAGGATTCATATTATAGTAATTCATGTTTTCTCCATAAAAGTAGTATTTCTGTTTCAACCAAATGGAAACTTCTGGTGATTCCCCTCATAAACAGGGGATTTACTGACTAGTAACTGTTACTCTCAAACTCTTTATAAGGTAACTAAGAGAAAAGCTTAGCACTGTAACATATACAGCTTCTAACAAGGTAGCAAAAGAGAGTTCAAAGAAAACACATTACAGAATAAACACCTACTCTCTTCTAATAACTACCTCTGCAAACACAAAGTAGCAGATCATTGCAAAAACACATTAACATTGAAACAAACTAAAATGGGTAGTGTTAACCTTCTAAAAAAGGCTACCAGTGGAATTCCTCAAAAATCAATCTTCCTCTGCTTAACGTTTCAATCCCTGATAAACTAGCATAAAAGAAGGTTTATGCTGTCCACATCTTCTGATGATACAAAGTTAGGACCATTATAGTGCAGAGGAAGATGAGACTATCACACAGGAAAACATGGATAACCTTGAAATGAGATGACATTTCAAAGCATAAAGTACAAGAATGTGTACCTAAAGCAATAGAAATCTCACAACCCATATGTGTTATAGACTGGAAACTCATCAGCTGGAAAGAAAACAAAGAAAGAGAAGGACCTGGGGGCATTATTTGATCATGGATGATTGTAGCACATCAGTGTGATGCTGTCATGAAAAAGACATTTGTGATTGCAGGACACACTAAATAAGGTGCTTTCTGGACAGACTGATTAAACACCACTGAGCAAGGCACAGCTGAAATCTCTTCTGGAATACTGTGACAGCCCTGGCCATCCGGATTTTAAAAGGATGCCTAAATATCACAGACAGGGTCCTTAATTGGAGTTAAGAAAGGAGTGTCTTATGTGAGAGGATAATAGTGAAGTTAGCTGATTTATCACACAAAAATGCAAGTGAAGAAAGAGACTGCTTTCACAAAAGCATTGAGCAGATAAGTGTGAGGAAGAGGGGAATATCTATTTAAGCCAATGGGAGCACCAGAACAAATGAGCATAACCTGTCTGTGAATACACACATGATGAAAATAAGGAGACAAATTTTAAACAGCAGTAAAATGAAACTCTCAGATAGCCACACAACCAGGGCAGGGAGAACAAAAAGCCTAGCTACATTGAGGATGGTCCTTGATTAGTTTATGAGTAGGTTTACATGATGTGGTTGCTTTCAATTGCAAAACTAGGCTCGATGACCTAGGAATTTCTCCAGTCCAGGCCAAGAGCGTACAGTAACTTTCAAACCTGTTTCAAAGAAAGCACCAAAACTCATGACTCAAATGTGGGGATGGAGTGTTGAGAAAGAAATTCTCCTCTGGCCTAAACCAAAGGCAGTGGTTCCAAAGCAAAGAACTATGAATACTGAAGACAACTGAGCACTATTTCCCTGTTCTCATATGTAAGATGCTCCCAGCTATTAAGATGCTTCAAGCACAAGTATATGATTTTCTCTCTCAATCAGTCTGGAAAGGAAAACCAAAATAATTAATTTTGCTCAAAAATATCAAAAATCTGAGGGTTAACATGGTCTTTAAAAGGTGCAGAGCTCTCTTTCACATGACAATAAAGTGTCTCACATTTATGGCTATGATTGATTCCATAAAAATTCAGTAGATAGAATTTTGATGCTGAATAGCCCCAAGCCAGTCAAAATCTACCTCGACTAATAATGCATTGGTGTGATACAAAAGTCTAAAATACCAAAAAATACCTTTGACTCCAAGAACACCACCCACAGTAGGGATCCTTTGCAGATAAGCATTCTTGCTCTGAAACATATCTACTGCAATTTGCAACTGGTATTCTTCTCACCTAAAACCAAAGAATGCAAAGACTGAATTAAAATAGCCTTCATAAACAGAAAAATTGAAGGTTACCATTAAAAATCTGACAGCAACTAAGCACAATCCCTCTGGGGAAGTTTCCCTATGGACTCCCCTCTGACAGAAGACCTTTGGATAGAAATATGCAGCCTACTTTACACGCCTGACAATGACAATTTGGTTCTACTACTGAAAGGCCAGCATGGACAGATTAATGCAAGAATGACTCAGTAGCATAGTAAACTATAGATAACAATAGAAAGGAGGTATATTTTCCAAATGATGCTCTGCTTAGCAGAATGCCGCTTCCCTCTCATTAGAACTGAGATTTTTACATGACTGATGAAGGTGCATCCAAAAATGCATGCACAAACCAAAATGCATCTGTGTTTGCATCACCAGGTCAGGTTACTGCATGTGCACACTAGAACAAACACATGCAACTACTTAGCATGCATGAAAATGCCATTTCATTAAGTACATATAGATAATTGTGGCTATATTGTATGTAGCTATACTTGTACATTCAGCTTGAATATCCTAGCCAGCCATTTTCAGAAAAGGAAAAGAAAAAGAAAAAGAGAAAGCTGATTACAAATATTGAATACAAATACAAATAATGTTGTTAATAACAATGTTAATTAATAATCTTAGTAAGAAAAATATTCTTAATTCAAACAGTATTTTATGAATTTGAAAGAATTAAAAGTTCCTATATTTTGTGAACAGAAATGAGCATATATGGCTTTCTGCTAAACTATATTTACTGGTTTTTTTCTAGCCGTATTTTGTAAAAATCCAATTTCTCTGAAGGTATGTGAGATTACCAGTTCAGAAACCAGCCAACATCATAGACTAGTAGCAAGTTAAAAAAGACCATTTAGAAGCCTTACTTAAGCTCCAAGAGATGATCAGAGAGAGGCATTTATTCCAAGAAGCTGTTGTTCCTCTATAACAACTTGCTCTTTTACTAAAGTTAAAGAAAATTTCATTACTTTGAATATCTACATATACTTTTGATTGAAATGTTGATTCCTTCTGTATTTGTGATAGCTGGTTTATGTCAGTTAGGAGTTCTCCTACCAACTTACCCACAATTAGACAGCAGACTAAAATGCTATGTTTGATGCTGGAAAAGTCATTTTATTGTAAATTAAATCAATCAAGTACGGGGTGAAAACCTGCACTTGGACAGGCAGCCCTTATGTTTTCACTGCGATCTTCCCCGCTGATGGTGAGACAAAAGAATTTGCTGAGTTGATGCTCAGTAGCCCTGCTGCAGAATGAGCTGCAACAATTGCATCGGGGCTCCTAGGAGCTGCTCTCTGCTTGTCATGCAGCTCTGATGCACTTGCTCACGTGCAGTAGCACCCAGTGATTACTGAACTCCTTGGCCTTACTATGCATACACATTAATAACTTCTGATTGTGTACTTGTTGTGTTTTGTTTTCTTTTAAGTCTGTGCCTAACTGAAGACGATGAGAATTTCATCATTAATTTCGGCAGAACTAAGACTTCAAAACCATCTCTCAAATTAAGAGATTTCGCCCCATCAGAAACTCCAAAACTGACTAGCAAACCCTGGCCTACCAGTACCTGGATTACTAATTCCGAGGAAGCCAATCTCCAGAGTCTACAAATTTTGTTTGCTTGATTCTGCCTGGTGCCTCCAGGAGAAAGAGAAACAAAGACTCTCTCAACGAAATGACATCAAATAAGCATAGGATTAAGGGTGTTGCTGGACTGTATCAACAGTGGGCAGCACCATGACAGTAGAAGCTCTTTTAAGCTCTGCAGCAGTGCAGCCCAAATTTAGACAACATAATCAGATATTAAAGCTGGTAACTGCAGATTGGATATTTAAGATCTGACTCTGACCCAAACTGATACTTCACTTATAAAGTGGCAGAAATCCTTAAAGCAGTAGGTTAATTTATTCTTTTCTTTAATATTGTGCTTACCTTATTGACAGAAGAGAGATAGATGTAGTTACTATCTACTGGATCAAGTCGAAGTTTGGGGAAAATGGAGGTTTCTTCCTCAATTTCATATAAAACTTCTGGGCAATTAGATTCCATATTCTCATTAAGAATAGCCTAAAACACAGTAAATTGAATTATTCACAAGCCCTTTTACTTATCAGACAGCATTTTAAACAAAAGTCTAATTTCAGCTACATCAGAGTTTCTGAGATGATTTATTGTGCCCTGATTCAATTCACCTACTGCACTGGCTCTCACACTGCAGAAAGATGGAGGAAAAGAGCACCGGAACAGAATTTCAACAAAATCCACGTCAGATACATTTTGCACTGAATCTGGCACTGGGTCAGTGTTTGAAACATCCCTCCCACCAAGCATGTTCCTGATTGATGCAGAAACTGAGTGTGGATGAGGAGTCTATATCCCAAAGTCATAGTGTGTTCGTATTCCTATGAATGGAGAAGTAGTATTAGCCTTCAGAAAACAAATTAACATCCAGACTTGCATAATATAAAAAGGAACCTATGCAATTTACTGACAGCTGTCTTCGGGACAGAAGCTTCCCTGTGGCTTCTGTGAATGTACACGTGAGTAGTATTTCTTTGTCTTACCTTGACCAGCTTTAGAGTTTTCCACCCTTTGTGCAGTATTCAAGAGAACCAGAGACCATAGAAACTTTTATTTTGCAAGTTAATAAGTACACCAACATATAAGGTTTTCCATAAACATGACTAAACAAGGGAGATGTGTTTCATGGTCCACTGTGCTAAGGAGACACAGAAGACTTCAATTTCATTTTTCATTATCAAAAGCACAGTGAAAGCAAATGGGTAAAAGCTTTTCAAGCTCTCTACTATATTCCTGTCCAACTGCCTGCCTAATAAAAACAAAAAATGAGAGTCATCCTTTGTAGTATAGACAGGAAATGCACATTCTTGCAAACCTCATAAAAAAATTAAAGCATAAAAGACATTTGACTGGATTGTTGAAAAGTCTGATAATGAGATAAGATGACTTTCACTTCCAGGTGACTGATTTAAGCTAGCATAGGTCAACAATTCAGAAGCTAAGGAAAAATAAATCTTGACTTTTCTCTCTAACAGACAGCTTTTCACATCACACAGATAAGATAACAAACAAATAAATATGCTTCTAAAACCTAACAATATTTCATATTTCTACTGGAAAGTCAAAACAAGGAAGGAAACAAAAGACAGCATAATTGAGAAGTCCACAGTCCATAAACTGATAGTGTGGGCATTAGCAGTTTAATGAAATGTTTCCATGAATTTTAAGCAGGGTACATAATTGCTTTTGAAAGTTATCTTTCTCCCCAAGTAACAATACAGCAGTTACTTCACAAACAAACAAAAAAGAAAGAGAGATTCAGGGGATTATAACTGTTTATAATACAGTGCCTAAGCCAAGAAACATTTACCCACTTGAACACAGCAGCAGTTGACGGAGAAGGGAAAAGCTGCCATACCCAGCTTACCTTTAGTAACTGTCCATCATCTGTTCCCAAAAAGAGAACTATCTGATTCAAAACAACTGTGCCATAAACAGCCACTAATCCAGAGTGAATCAAGGTAGGTAATTTCTGAATTGATCGTGGCTCCTGAAAATCAGATGTAAGAGAAAGATATTACAGAATCATTCATGTATATTGCAAAACACTAAGAAAAGACTTCCTGGAAAGATTCTCAGGGAACTCATCTTTAGACAAGACTTTGGGTAACATTTTAATTCTGACACAGTTTCAAAGAAACGTATCATTGGAAATGGCACGTGAAACTGCTTCCTTTTTATACATGGCAACTGATCACATCTGTGATAAAGATTACATCTACTGCAGATAAATCACTGACTTCAGTGGGACACAGACTTGGCCTAACAGCAAAAAGTTACTTTGCAACAGAATTTATCTTTCTGGGGACATAGCACCTTGGGCTTATTCTGAAGTGCCAGTTCTTTCAATGAAGCCATGCTTTGCCATCACCTGACTGCATGTAGCATGAAGGCTACAGATAGACTCAGTAACCATTTCTAAAGGCATGCAAATATTCTGGAGAAAGGAGGCACTTCAAACACATAGACGCTTTTTTTTTTTTTTTGAATGTGTGTGTCAAATACATCCTCCCCTTTCTGGTTTCCTGCTTTACACCAAAGGAAGTTGAGACTCGTGTATTACATAAATTTAAAAATGAGATAAAGCAGTATAAAGTTCATGTCAGGGAGAACATAAATGTATCTGTGTGAACTTTAAAATCAACATGTTACCTACAATCCTCCCTCCAAGTTGGAGGAAGTTAAGTGACAAACATGTTTTCTTTCATGATCTGCTTTTACACATCACGCAGGAAATCTCTGTGTCTTGTGAAAGGAAAAGAGACAAAGCAAGTCTCCCCAAGTGAAGACTATTAAGTGCTAAAAGGAAGCCCTGATGTGTGCAAATATGGTCACCCACCAGGTGAGAGATGGTCTCTGCCTCAAACTCACTACAAGCCCAGATATCTCCATTGCAAGCAGTAACTCAGTTTTGCAGTCCTGTAATTGCTTTAAGTCAATCTTGGTGGCAGATACTACCAAAGCTGTGATGGCACCTGCTCTCCAAATGGACCCAATCCCAGCCAAGTTCTACCTCCCCTTCCCCTCTATTAGTATAACACTTTCCAGTGAGCTTAGTTAAAAAAAATGATGTGCCCAGAAAATGGTTTGTAAATCCGTTTACCTACCTACCTACCTAAATTTTCATTTGAGTAGTTTTCTTCATCGCTTGAACATGTGGCTGCACGGACACTGGTGCTGGCACAAAGGAGCAGCCAGCAGGCATGGGGAGGTGGGCAAGAGCTCAGGCAGGACCACAGCCTTGGGAATGAGCTCTGTAGGTCAGTTTACAAAGCACAACATCTCAGCCTCAAGGACTGTTTCCTAAACATACAGGAACCCTCTGAGTGCAAGAACCTATTTAGCTTCAATACACAAGTCAAAGCATCAGAATAGACCATTAAAAATGACATTTTGCAAAAATATGATGCCATTTCTTGAAGTTATGAAGCAAATCCATAACATAGTAACAGCTGAATTCAACTCTTTCATGATAGGATGCTGGCTTAACACCAAAAAGTCCTTCCACATAGATTTTTTTTTTCTAAACTGCAATCCAAAATCAATTAAAATCTTTTTCAGTCATCTGAATTATTTTAATTAGCTTGCAAGAACAGCCACTTGGAGTATAAGAAGACTTGATTAACTTTCATATTTAAAGATTTTTTTTTTCTTGCAGCAGGAGGAAGACACAAGAACTGTCATGTACTGGCAAAGAACTTCAGTAAAACCAACAGGCATGAGACTCCAGTACCATGGAGGTCTGTTTTAGATTGGGGGGGGTGGGGGGGACAGAATTATTGCAAGCATTTTAAGGTGGAAGAAGTTAAGTTACTTTTTTATTAGATCAAAGAGTAACAAAACTCCAGCATGGGTGCACACAATGAACCTTCACTCAGGCTAAGGAGTGAGGAGGTGAAGCTTCCAGGCTTTGATTTCCACCAGAATTAGGGTGATTATTTTGGTTGGTTGGTTGGCTGGTTTTTGTACAGTGTATAGTAGTATAAGGAAATCAAACCACCTTGCAGACTCTGTACAATAAGATCACAGAAGAGGAGAGGACTCACCCAGTCTCTGAAAAGCTTTGCTGCCAGATTTTATTTTGACCCACATACTAGTAAAATAACTAGTGTCATATCAGTGCATCCTCCTCATCTGACTGAAGAACCAATACTGACAAGTGTGGAAGCCTCCTCCCCTCGCTCTGCTTGCTAGAGGGCGGGTCAATGCGACATTGAGCTAATACAGAGAAGAAGAGGGGGAATTTAGATGGTGGGCAGTCACAACAAAAATTGTCTTCTCCCTTTTGCAACGTATTTCTCCAGATTGCCTGTTCCCTCCAGGGTGCAGCTGCTGCTTTCACCCTTATTTTTTTAACAAGCCCTTTTACCTCTTCCACTGTGACTAATGGGGTTACAGCACTGAAGGGCCTTCACAAGCTTTTTCTTTCACAGCTAAATCCATATGTAAAATGCATTTACATTCTAAATTTCCTTTATACTGGAAGAGTCAATCATGTCCACAATCATCTGCCTGTCTAAACTGTAACATCTTCAGGGTCATACAAACCCAAGAAAAGACAATACTGCTATAGGAGACCTTTCTTTTTAAAATTCTTCTCTTCCACCCTCTGTTCTATTCTAGAAGTCTTCACATGCACAACTAAGCCCAGAGATCTTCTGAATTAAACTACATTTTGCTTTCAAGTTCACCCCCTATGGTGTCTGGTTATTGTCAAGAAAAGTATTTATAATAATTTTCTATTTTGCATCTCATTTTCAGATTCATCTCCAAATGATTCCAGCTGCAGCAACCATATTCACACTGCTACTTTTTATCTTGATTTTCTCCTGATTATTTTACTGTGTGCCTCAGAGGGAAGGGCAGCATTTTTAGCTCACACAGCACTCCACATACTGCAGCTGGCCAAAAAGTAAAAATTAAGGGTTTGAGCATCAGAGTGGATGAACAGATGCAGCTATACAAAGGGACACAAGACTTCTGAGCAGTGTATAGCAATAGCCAACACTGGAACAATACAGATGTTTTTTCCTAGAGGGAAAAAACTTCTGGAACCTCCTTTGTCTTTCTTAACCACCTTTCAGCCTCCTCCATCAATTCTTATTGTATCAATGCGTAACAGAAATATCGGTGCACGAAGCAAGCCTTTATTAGGGCTAAGGAATGAGGTGATGAACTGTCCCAAAATTTTCTTTTCATGATGTTTATTTAATTTGTACACTGCATAGCAATGCTAGGTGGACAAACTACCCCAGGTGAGCAGATTTAAAAAAACCAGGGAAGATGACCAGGAAATGAGAGGGTCTTCACAGAGACTTTACAGAGGCAAGATCCTGACCCTCATGATAAAAGGCAGGAGGGACAGTCAGAGGCTGTGCTTGAGCAAGAGGTTGATGGAGACTCCTGAGATGGGGGGGTCTAGAAATTTGTGACTTCTTGCAGCAGCAGAAACACTTCTTTCCCTCAGACTTAAGTTTACAGAATTTAGTAAGTGCCCTAAAAAACAATGAGGGAGAACAAGCTCCATTAAGGAAGGCTTTGAAGCTAACTGAGCCAAAACAGAGCATTAGCAGACAGCAAAGGAAGTTGTGGGTGACAGTGGTTGGAGATTCCCTCCTGTGAAAGATGAAGGCACACAACTGCTAAACCATCATGCTGTTACAACAGGTTTCTTCTTTTTTAAGGGCCCCCGATCCATTATACTGCAGAGAGACTGCCAATAATTTTGCATTCCATGGACCACTTCCCACTGTGGCACATCCACATGGATACCAAAGACATTGCCTACTGAAGATCAGGACTACGGGAGGCAAAGCGAAGGAGATCAGACCCCAGGCTTTGTTAACCCTATGTGGTCAGTGAAGCATGATGCTCTTCTGGATTTGCTACCCATAAACAAGGAAGAAATGACTGGAGATGTCACAATGGCAGCCTTCACTGTACTAACTATGAAATAACTGGGTTATTATCTAGTGACACCACATTTAGAGTATTGTGTTCAGCTCTGGTCTCCCCAGTTCAAGAGGGACAGGGAAATACTAGAGAGAGTCCAACAGAGAGCTACAAAGATGATGAAGGGACTGGAACATCTCTCTTATGAGGAAAGGCTGAGAGCCCTGGGGCTGTTTAGCCTGGAGAAGAGAAGACTGAGAGGGGATCTTATGAATGTTTACAAATATCTGAAGGGTGGGTGTCAAGTAGAAGGGGCCAGTCTCTTCTCAATTGTGCCCTGTGATAGCACAAGAGGTAACAGCAGCAAGGTGAAACACAGGAAGTTCCCCCTCAACATGAGGAAAAACTTTACTGTGAGGGTAACAGCACTGGAACAGTGCTCAGGGAGGTTGTGGAGTCTCCTTCTCTAGAGACTTTCAAGACCCACCTAGATCTGTTCCTGTGTTGACATGCCCTAGGTGTTCCTGCATTGGCAGGGGGGTTGAACTCTATGATCTCCAGAGGTCCCTTCCAACCTCTACCATTCTATGATTCTATGAGTTCAGAATCCTGAGGGCAGTGAGGAAAGAACAGCAGAGTACAGAGCTGGAGACCAGGTTTGAGCTTGTTCAGTGAACTGGGATCCCCAGAGAGGCAGCTATAAAGGGAAATGGAGGTCATGAAAGCTAGCAGGACTTTCAGGAGAACCTCCTCCAAGCATAAAATTCAGGAAAACAGGCAGACATAACAGGACATGGCCTCTAGTTAAGCAGGTAAGTCATAACTGAATGACCATGTGGGAAAAGAGAGTAGAGGAGGTGGAAGCAGTAACAAATAACTAAGGAGGAAGTGCCTGGACACGTAGGGATGGTGTTATGAAAGTCCGAGCTCACCTGGTGTTGAAACTGGCAAGTGATGTAATCAGCAACAAGAAGAGCTTTTACCACCCTGTGAGCAATAAAAGAACTATGAAGATGTGTGCCAGCTGCTGAATAGGTCAGCCGATTCACTGACAGTCAATGCAGATAAGGCTCTGACTTCACTGGCAAGGTCTTGTGGTCCTAAAGAGTTCAAGGAGGAGAGAAACTACCAGTACTGAAGAAGATTAAGCCAGGGTTCTCTTAAGAAATCTCAGCTTATAAAAGTGCCAGGGGAACCAAATGGGATCTGTAGGAAGATATTGAGAGACTGTCTGATGACACTGCAAGGCCATTCTCTAATATTTTAAAAGTGGTAGAGATCAGAGGAAGTCTCCAACAACTAAAGTCAAATACTGCACCCTTTAAAAAAAAAAAAAAAAAAAAAAAGGAAGGACGACCTGGGGAATTACACATTGGTCAGTCTCACTTTTCCCCTGGAAAAATAATGGAGCAAATCCTCTTGGAAGCTATTTCTAGGCACAAGATGAAACAGTCTGGAAAAAGCCAGATTTATTATTTACTTTGACTTTAGCAAGGCTCTTGACATCATTTCCCACACCATCCTTGTACCCACGTTGAGATGTTACAATTTAGAGGGACTACTGGATGGGTAGAAAAACTGGATGGATCATCAGGCTCAAAGGGTAGTGGTTAAAATTTTTTCTTCTACCTAGAGACCGGTTGCAGGTGTAGTTCCTCAGGGAACCTAGCCTGGGTTCCTGGACAGTATCTTTATCAATGACCTGGTAGAAGACACTGAAAGCTTCTGGGAAATTCAGCTGGGACAAATACAAAGTCCTGCACTTGGGATGGTCTAACTCCCTGTGACAATACACACCAGGGAGCAGCTTTGTTGAGAAGGAGACAAGGCTCATGGAAGCAGTAGGCTCAATGGTATCCAGGCAGCAGTGAAGTTTAACAGCATTCTGGGCTGTTATCAAAAGGAGCATAACCAGATCAAGTGAGGAAAGTGATTATTCTCCTTTAATTGGCACATATTCAATTGTGCCTAAGATACTGTGCTCAGTTCTGGGACCCTTAGTACAGCACTGATCTTCATAAGTTGGACTGAGTTCACCAGTAGGCCACAGTGATGGTCAGAGCCTGGAGCACCTGCCCTGTGAGGAAAGGCAGAGGGGACTGGGCTGGTTCAGACTACAGAAGAGGCAATGTCAGAGGGACCAGAGAGACAGAGACAGGCTCTTGACTGAGGTGTATGCAGTTCAACAAGATGTAATGACACAAACTGAAACAATGAAGGTTTCTAGTGGACAGGAGATTAAAAAACATCACTGTGAGGACAATTAAGCAGAACAGGTTGTCCAGAGAAGTTGTTCAGTCTCCAGCTCTGGAGGTTTCAAGATATGACAGGATAAAGCCCAGAGCAACCTTGTCTGATCTCAGAGCTGCCCCTGCTGTGAGTAGGGGGCTGGACTAGAGACTACCTCTGATGTTCTTTTCAACCTAAAGGAGTCTATGATCACAAGAAAGTGAATCCTCTGTTCAAGAGTCCCCAGGCACTTTAAATTTCTGCTAAGAACACATGGTGATGCCAGATGACTAAAAGCAACTCTTCTTACTGATACTGTAAGAGTTTACAGGTCTCCTATGGCTCACCTCCCACACTGAATAGGAATGCACTGAAAATTCATTGTAACTGGACAGAATTATTCACTCTAGAAATGTTAACTTTAGAAATCTGTCGAACATCAGATGAAATATTAGCAGTCTGGTAATACACAGGAGACTACTACTAGAAAATTAATTACAGGATCAATTTTGATACCAAATGATATTTAGAAGTCTGTAATTCTTTCCTTAAATAAAAGACCATGAATCATTTTGGAATTAGTTACCATACAAATTCAAATGTCATTCCTGCAAATTAATGGCTGTGATTAAACTGCTGCGACTCTGTTGACTTCAAAATCTCATTTCAGTAGACCTTATACTAGCTAAGATTTGACCTAGGATACCAAACTGTGCTCGATAACTTAAGGGGCTTATACCAACCCACATTTCTATCACCCACTGAAAAACGCAAAAATTCAAAGAATAGACTGTTAGATATCTTTACTTGCATTAAACAGGAGATGAAGATCCAACCAAGATAGCTTAGCATTCAGTAGCTATCACACCTCCTTAGCCTCTGCACATCTTAAAATAAACACCTAATAGAAATGACAGCAACTTCTCTCTGACTTACAGGTATATGCCAAACATTTTTTTTTATTTTCTCTATGAAAATATGTAGAATCCTTTTCATCCCACGCAACTTTTTTTAATGGCAATCCTAATTTGCAGATCTGTCATTGTGGTTAGGTAACATCCTACAACTCTCTCCTGTTGATGTTCTCTAATTTGAGAACTTCTCCAACTCATCTTCTTGTCTGTGATCCACAAGATCCTGGGATCTCTGGAAGTGATACGAAATTCTAGTAGGTCCCATTCAGCCATGGAACAACAGAAGGAAAGGCCTTCTGAAAGCTCACTAGCTACTGGAGCAAGTTTGTGACAAATTCCAGCATTCTTCGTAGTACTGGCTAAGGACCTTTGATTTCATAATTGTTATCCACCAAAATGCTTGTTAGTGTTCAGTCAGGTTTCAGAAAAGGAGAATGAGATTTGGCAAATTCACTGTTATTCACTAAGGAAATTGTGAAGGAGATGCACTTACGTACATGCAGGTTACACTAGCAAGTCCATTCACACACACACCTCAAGAGTGGGTGTAAATAGATAACAAAACCTAAGAGATGTGTGGATCAGAGGAAAACAGGCTGAATATAAAACTGCAAAATGTTTTCAAAGTAATTTCATCCAAGACACCGTTTGTCTCCTGCTAGTTAGGGATCATGTCTCTGGGAATCCATGTATGATATGTCCAGAATAAGCAGTTCCAACTAGGACAAAATGTTTTGTACACACTACTGCACAAAATGAAAACAGAATTAGGTAGCTTTCATATCCAGCAATTCCACAGAATTTGCAGCAGTCACATACATTTTGATAAAGTTGGTAAGCAAGGATCTTAAAAATTACTAATCTTCAATGACAGACTCAAATCCAGCATTAATGCAAATGTCAACTTTGGCCTAAGTAGTGATGCGAGGCTAACAAGATTACACACCTACAATGAGTTCATACAGGATGTGGAGCAATTTAGTTCCAATCCAGTGAAGTACTCAACTTCATGCTTAGCTTTAAATGCATGGGTATGAAGACGAGGAGCTACTTATATGCTTAATGTTAAATATACCTTAAGTGCTTTACTGGGTTAGGGCCAGAAAGCTCAGTAACTTACAGGAATGAGCTTAGAGTAGAACATGCAGCAGTAGCATAGCAGGGAATTCAGAACACATGTAACTCATTCTAAGTCCCTTTTGCAAGTGTACTACTGAGAAGCACTGTGCACTCACGCAGCTACAAATACAAGCAGCCGTGTGAGCACAGACAGGTAAGAGGATGTCCTTCCTAAATGTAATGAGAGTAATTACAGAAATCTGAAGAATTACAAGATCAGAAGGAAAACAAACTGCCACTACTACCTAACATAACCCCTAAATTGTATTCCTGCAGTGAAAAAATACTGTATTTTCAATTCCTACATAAACTGACAGTCCAAGTCCCTTATCACATCATGCCTGAGCTCCAGAATTCAAGTGTACCCAGCAAAGACAACTAAGACCCACAGCACCCTACAACACGTGGAACATGCAATGCAACAGTCAGGCTGACATTCAGCATGGTCCCCCCATCATGAACACTGTCTGGGTCTTGCAGTCCAGGCAAACGTAACATTGCAACACATTTGTTTGCTCAGTACCAACACTGTCTTCAAAAGACTGGACTTTAAAGCACACATTAAGTACTGCTGCTTGCTGCCATTCCTACAAGTTGTACTACAACGCACTCATGACAGCTCTGTGCTACAAGGCACTCCTTTCTGGTCAGAGCCACCATTAACACACACACACTTCTACAAGCTGCGCACCAACAGACATGCTGCACACCATCTTCCTGCCAGTTCTGAAGCCTGCAGGCTTCCGAGTCCAGGAGAGTGTCTTCCACGTCTGCAGAGACTCACAGGATTTGGTGAGAGACAGTAGAAGGATCTGGTCTAAAAAAATGCAGAAGCAGCAGCATATGGGCCTGTCATCTCCAAATTTACTCTGCAATAGTCTAGCCTAACCTTCTGCAGTATAAAAAAAACATATTAAAGCTGAACTACATGCATTTATTTCTATGTTTATACACCATAAGCACATATAATTAGCTTAAAAAGGGAGCCTAATTAGCCATGAAA
This sequence comes from Ceryle rudis, assembly GCA_033439905.1. Classification (NCBI taxonomy): domain Eukaryota; kingdom Metazoa; phylum Chordata; class Aves; order Coraciiformes; family Cerylidae; genus Ceryle; species Ceryle rudis. Next base: position 2,901 of record JAAGNO010006599.1, on the reverse strand, counting down.
TATTGTAGGTCATAGTACTACACAACACCCAGATGTCCTGCTATTTCACAAAACATTAACACACCACTTTCCTGTCAGTGGTAAGCTGTATTTGTTGTACCAAAATATCACAATTAATAACATCGCCATAGTTAGGGACATAATGTTAATCAAACAACCCTTTTAATAATTTTTAAAGTTGGGATTCTTCAGCATTGTACCCAAACACAGTCTACAGTTCCAGAAAGGATGAGCCTTTTGGAACATGAAAGCAAATTTCGAGTCACAGGACTCTGACCTGAGTCATTGAGTTTTTATATTTAAGCACTGTCAGGCAATGGGGCTGGGGGATTGAGAGGAACACTGGTCAGACACCCACCTCATCTTACCTGCACTATATGTTACCCTATGAAAACCATGAGACTCTTCCAAAATTTCTAGCATGAGGCTTTGGGAAGTGTTTATAAAGGATCTGCTGCCCAGGGAGAGTTGTTGGCTTTTTTTTTTTTTTTGCAGGCTCAGAAAGCACCTTGCAAAGAAACTCCGTGAGTAATTAGGAACAAAGAACACTGATTAAAAATAATCCAACAAGCAAAAGGTAATTTTGGGGTGAGGATGAGACTACAAATTCATCCAGCAAGTTTGCCTTGTGAATGCACAGAAATCATGCAGTCAGCTGTAAACTGACACTGGAAATCAAAGGATTGGCTCCATCTCTGCTGCAAGAGTTTCACTTTTTACTTCAGCAGAGTTGTTTCACCCACATACGGGGTTCTTATTCATAACTATGTCCTCTAACACTGGCAATAGTCTTGCAGCTCAGTAGGGAGATGAGCAGACTAATTCACACATGCCCTCCGGTAGTTTGTACTTGGAAGAGTCTCAGCACTGCGCTCTGCTACAGGCTAGATTTGGGAAGCCAAGGAGCAACAGTTAATCTACTGCACTTCTTTCAAGGAACGTCCAACAAACTCCCATTGAAACACAGCAAGGACTCAGGGGTTAAGCTGCAAAGACCCTGGATGGTGGGGGAACTGCAAAAGGCCAGGGCTTGCTTTATGATGGCTTGCTTGATCCTCTACAGTTATCCTTGATACTTTCCAGTGTTGTTCCTTTTGCCACAGCTCTGAAAAGACTTCTGAGTTAGACTTAAAAGCACGGATAGGCCTTGCAAAAGCACCTTCTTCACCTGAATTACATTTTTAGCTTCCTGAATTTGAGTTCATTTATTTAAGAGATATGAAGGCCACAAAGCTGGTAGCCTTGTCCATCCTGCCCTCCATGTGCCCAACTAACCCTCAAAAGGAGGAAGGAGCAGAAGAGAGAGTGTTACAGAAGCAAGTGACCAGGGGGTCTCCATGGGATACCACTGCCTGTGAAAATGTAACCACTGCAACAACAAAGACGTATGGCAAATTGCTGTCTGCTGCACACGTGGGATTGGGGTTGGGGGGTGGCTGTGAGCCCTCTCAAGCAAGGCCAATCCTGGAAAGTTTGGGAAACACCTACCACCAAACAACCAACCATAAATAACTAGTGAGCAATAGGGATAACTGCACACAGCCCGGTGCACAGCAGTCAATTTGATGGGCTTTTTCTCATTTCTGATGTAGCTGCAATGACATGTGAATGCAGAGAGTAAGGTAGGAGACGCTTTATCTGGGCTGTATGGAAAATACACCAAAGTACAGCGAAACCTAGGCAGAAAAGGGCACAGTGAGTAAGGGGCCAGAAGCTCAGGCCTGACCCAGGATGACCTCAGGTGTTCCCTCAGACATGTCTTTCTCGAGATGCAGGTGTGAAGGATACTCCAGGATCTGGTAAAGGATCAGCTTTTTTAGAAAAAGAAAGTGATAGAGAAAGCATTAGGGCTGATGAAGACAGGGCTGGTGAGCAAAGCCTGGCATGGCTCTGAAGACACCTGTGAACTTCAGGTACCTTCAGGTTAGGGACACCCCACAAGTCATGCACAGTGACACCAGCCACAACAACAACAGTGTCAACAATGGTGTACAGGATGAAATCTTAGCAAAACAATGCCCAGACTTACAGAGCAGTTCCCGTACATGGACACAAAGTGCGTGGACACACAGGCTTGCTCCTTCAACTCCTCCATCCTGAAGATGCAGACAGCAGTGGTGTTCCAGGCCTTGGCACTGCGGCTGTGGCGGAAAACACCCACCCACCAGCCCTGTTCACCCAGGAGGACAAGGCTGGAGGAAACAATGAGGCTCCTGCATCCACAGTCCAAATACACGTGCCCTTGCAAATGAAGACCACCATCTGAGGGGCTCTTCTGGTCCAGGACAGCCATGCTTGGTGGCTCCTTGTCCTCAATGTATTTGGCCTTCAACCTGTAGTAGGAAAAGAATAGGTGACCCCTCCACTGGAGCGCATCGACAAAGTGCAAAGGCTCATTATTGCGCTTGATGATGCCCAGCTCCTCCTTGGACTCCAGGTTGCTCATGCTGCGCACCGTGATGACGGTCGCCTCATCCGACTGGGAGGGCTCACAGTCCATGCGGTTCCCATAGGTGCCAGCCGAGTAGGTGGCTGCCACGGCCAGGTACCAGTGGCCATCCTTCTGGAAGACGACGCCTGCGGTGGAGCCGTCGGGCAGGCAGCTGACCACCTCGCTGCGGTTCAAGCGCTGCCGGTAGTCCGGCTGCTCCCACACCTCGCAGGTGCCATCCTTCTGGGTCCAGCCAGCCAGCAGGACGCCCTTCCCTCTGGCCTCCTCGTAGGGCAGCAGCAGGTTGCTACGCATGCCGGGGGGCTCCTCGCAGCCTTGCCCCGGCGCCGCCGGGGCTGTGCGCGAGCGCCTCCTGGCAGGCGATACTCGGCGCCATGCCGCTGGGCTAACCCCTTTGCTGAGAGAGGTAGGTCGAGACGTTCGTCAATTTTTGCTCTCGGGCTGCGGCC
>JAAGNO010006597.1:0-22708 GCA_033439905.1 Ceryle rudis | reverse complement strand
AAAGAAAAGAAAAGAAAAGAAAAGAAAAGAAAAGAAAAGAAAAGAAAAGAAAAGAAAAGAAAAGAAGAAAAGGAAAAAAGAGAGAAAAGAAAAGAAAAGAGAAGAGAAAAATCAATTCATTCCCCTGATATACCACAGGGGTAGAACTTCATGCAGCATTTCAGAGTCAGGGCCATGAGGTTTTTATTTAGAAATGCCACAAGAAGCAATGTTTCTCTGCGATACTTCCAAATGAAGAACACATGGCTGCAGGAAGTGCCTGCAATGGTATTATCCTCTATAAACACTCCTGTTACAGACAGCAAACAGCGTGTTTCAGAGGAAGATGGCTGAGAAGGACAGAAAGCTATCAGATGATTTACGTCATATGACCTGCGAGAAGTGATTATAGGTGGTTAAATGCTTCCCAGGGACATGGGTGTCTGCTAAGGTTTTTCATACCTTCTGCAAAATTCATAAGGTGGAAGAAAGAGAAGTAAAAGCCCCAAGGAGTGAAGAGAAAATTAAAAAAAAAATAAATTAAAAAAAAAAAAAAATGGTCTGCAGTTTTGAAGATAGGTGTGACCTTTCATTGGACATTTTTATTAAGGAGGGGAAAACCCGCTGAGGGCATGTTCTCATCCTGGTTTTGTTCTCTGCTTGTCCTCACCCTTGTCTCTGCTCCATTAGCAGTTACCCTGCACGTCACACCACAGAGGAAACATGCATGAGGCTTTCTCTGCTGTTTCCCGACTGTGACACTCTCAGCTGGAATGAACAGATAAAGTAAATCCGGGCAGAATCTGGTGTTATTTCTCTGCAGTTACCTAGACAATGGATTGCCTTGCTTGAGTTGTGGGAGTCTACATGAGGCAGCGACCTCTCTGTTGACAGCCTAAGGGAAGATTTTGATCACATCTGTTGTTGTAAATTGAACCAACATATTCTCCAGCACTGTGGCTGGAGTGGACCATGCCTGGACCTCTACACTCAGGGCAGGATAGCACCTGTCATCTGGATGTATCCCTGGCCTCACCAAATCCTTTGGGAGCATTCTAGTGATTCTGGACCAAAACCATGCCTGTAACATTGCTAACAATGCAATGTTAATGTGATCATATTCCAGTGACTGAGACCATTCCCTTGTGTTGTTTAATTTAGTGGATTAGATGTAGCCTAGAGTTCAGATCCTGATGCTGCTGTCCCAAGTGGCCAAGAAGGCCAACAGTGTATTGGCTTGGATTGGCCACACCAGTGTGGCCAGCAGGACCAAGACAGGGATCATCCCCCTGGACTGGGCACTGGGGAGGCTGCCCCTTTAATCCTGGGGTCAGTTTTCAGCCCCTCACTCCCAGGAGGACATGGAGGGGCTGGATCATGTCCAGAGAAAAGCAATGAAGCTGGGGAAAGGTCTAGAGAACAAGTGTGGTGAGGAGCAGCTGAGGGACCTGGGGTTGTTCAGCCTGGAAAGAAGGTGGCTCAGGGGAGACTTTCTGGCTCTCCACAGCTCCTTGACAGGAGGTTGGAGCCAGGTGGGGTTGGGCTCTGCTCCTAAGCAACAAGCAACAGGACGAGAGGAAACAGCCTAAATTGCACCAGGGGAGGTTTAGATTAGATATTAGGAAAAATTTCTTTCCTGAAAGGATTGTCAAGGGCTTGATCAAGTCTGCCCAGGGCAGTGGTGAGTCCCCATGATTCCTAGCGGGGTTTCAAAGCTGTTGAGATGTGGTGCTGAGGGACATGGTTTAGTGGTGCCTTGGCAGTGCTGGGTTAATGGTTGGACTTGATGATCTTGAAGGTCCTTTCCAACCAGAACTATTCAATGATTCTAAATTAAATAAATAAATAAAACCAAACAAAACCCAAAACAGCGCACAGGGTTAACTCCCCTGAACAGAAAGAGACGGAGGTTCCTCTTTAGCAGAGCAGCTCTGCTCTGAGAAGGTACTCTGATGGAATTATTGCCATAATACATGCTTGGAGAACATCCCTAGAGCAGGTCAGATTTGAGATTAAGGGTTGTAAAAAGTTTTGCTTGGGCTTTCCTCTGCTTCTCCCCAGGTGGCTGCAACGAATGAGTAGTATGGTATTAAAGAGACTAGACTAAGGCCTCTGTTGTGTGGGAAGATATTATCATCATCAGGGTAGGGGAAACAACAGGATTAGCAAAAACCAGTGAGGACAAAAGACTGACACAGAGCAGTGGACATAATCTGGGCACACAGCACGGAAACCATGTGAGAGTAGAATTGGAAAAGGCAGATTAGAGAGCTCCTCTGGGCATGGCAATAATCTGAAACAAATCTCCCCACTGACAGATAGAAGCAGTTATGCTGACAGAGATATCAGGGGAATGGGGACAGCAAGCAGAGCTGTGATACTGCAGGGTGCTGCAGAAGCTGGACCATAATTGTGAGGTTGTGCTGGAGACCCAGAGGTGATGTCAAGAAGGAGGAGAAAGGTGAGTTTCATTCACTTGATGGGCCTGGGGAGAATGCACCTGGGATGCTGGGTGCATTCTTACTTCTGGGCACCTCATTACCAGAAAGATACAGATGATCCAGAGAAGGTATGTTGGGAGAAACCCAACTTTGTGATTAATTGGCTGAAGAAAACAGCCTGTGAGTCATATACAAAGATGAATGGCTTGGCTCTGAAACCATAGAATGGGGAACCTAGTAACAGTCTACAAACATTTGAGTAGAGGTTACCAGAAAACAAAGAGATAACTTTTTTTTTTTGTCTTGATGCAAGGGATGGATATTTGGTCAGGGGCATTAGCAAAATCAGATTGCTGGAGCAACAGTCACTCAGAGCTATGGCAGGCTGTTGGTGGGACTGGTGGACACAGTAGGATATTAGCTGCTATGTTACCATTACTTGGTAAACATGAGAAACAGTTATTTTGTGTTCTGGGAAGTGAGGCAAAACTGTTTATTGGTGTCATAAACCTTACCTGCACAAATGAGTTGATGCAGCAGGGCTCTGGGAAGAACAAACAGGGAAGCAATACAATGACTTTCCAGATAAGAAGACATGGAGAAAACCATTAGCTCTTAACGGTCTGTCCCTTTCCTATGCTTTGTCTGAGTAGGTTGTTTCCAGATCAAAGTGCTAGAGAAAGACAAAGAGTGGCATAATTCTCTTTTTGAGGAGTCGAAGGGATGTGAAGGACAAAGAGTCTTGCTGAGGAGTTACGGGGATGTCGATGAGAAAGAGTTTCTGCCATCTCAGCCTAGGTGATCACTGGGGGACTGTTGGGCAAACATGCATTTGGCGTTATAAACACTGGTTATATTTCTAGTTATAACACTGGTTATATTATAAACACTGGTTATATTTCTTAAAATATGTTTTCTCTTGCATGCCTTTGCTCCAGGTAATGAGTCTTTCACTTTCACTTTTGGGAAGCTGTTAGCTGTTAAATATTAGTTATCATTTAGACTGCCACCACAAAGAGAGCAGGAAGGTTAGTCCTGGGACAAGGTGAGATAATTTTGCTTGTTATCAGGCAGGTGAGACAGCTTGATGGAAGAAAACAGCACCATCCTGACACTGGAGCCAGAGGGCAGGGGGGAGCCTGGAAGTGTGGTTGGGTATGAGGTAGTCCCTTGGCCAATCTCTGGAAACCCTGGAGTAATTGTTGCTGAGTATCGGTTGTTTGAAAGCCGCAGCATGGGAACCATTTTAAACCAGCACCAGAACACTGTAAGGATTATGATAAAAATATTTATATATATCTCAATATCTAAAGGGTTGGGATCGAGAGGATGGGGCCAGACTCTTGTCACTGGTGCCCAGTGACAAGACAAGCGACAATGGGCTCAAACTAGAACCCAGGAGGTTCCATCTGACCAGATGTGCTGTAGCTGTTGAGTATCTGTATTCCCAGTGTCAACATATTTACCAAATTATTAAATTCTTAAGTATGGATTACACATGGTAAAACATCACATCTAGTGCTAGGATTAACTGAGAAACTGAAATGAAAGAAATATCAGAAAATAAATGAAAGGAATGAAAGGAGAAATAGTGAAGCATTGGAACAGACAGCTGAGGGAAGTGGTGGAGTCACCATCCCTGGAGGTGCTCAAAAAACATGTGGATGTGGCACTTCATGGTTCAGTGGTCATGATAATGTTGGGTTGATGGTTGGACTTGATGATCTTAGAGGTCTTTTCCAAATGTAATGATTCTATGATTATGTCAACATGTGGTTTTAGACCTCAGTGGAAAGACCAGAGAAAATTACTTGTTCTTAAATTACTCAGTAAAATTGGGGTGGTGGGGAGGAATAGAGAGAAACAGGTAATGGCTTATGTGGCCACTTCACAACTAATAAACTCAGTTCTAATCTCTAGTGTGCCTGTGGGTTTCTCACATTTGTGCTGAATACCATCAACTGGGATGCTGCAGATCATCCTGACCTCCCTCACTCTTTTTCACTGGAAAGTTTGCTAGGTGTTGTTTTATTCTCTGTCAGAACCAAAATGCACGTGGAAACCTCAAACACTTTTCCGAGGTAAAAGAGCTGCTTTGCTCAGTAGTTCCCAGGGTTGAGCTCCAAAGCAGCATTTGCTGTGTTCAGAGATTAAATATGAAGATCCCATCTCTGGCTGCAGCAAAACCAGTGCCAGGATGTTTGGCACACAATCTACATCCATGCTGGTAAATTAGACTGTGCCAGGACCGGGTTCTGGCATTGTGGTGAATTGTCACGGTTTTTCATCTCTCATGTCCTCAAAACTGGGTGGCTGGACTTTTGCTGCTTGTTGAGAATGCTCCTTGGCCAGTAGTGTTAATCCTGAACCATTCAGTACTTTGAGATCCTCCCAGTTTCTGAGGATCCAAATCATGCAAGGGAATATTTTAGCAGTTTAGCACTATCACAACTAAATCCTAGTGCTAATAAATTACTGGTAGAGATGCCCCCTGAAGCTAAGGGCCAACATATTCTTCTAAACATTTAAATTCTAAGTGATTGGCAACTGGAAGGGTAAAATTAGTCATATATAAAGATGTTCGGCTGAAAGCTGAGGACCCAGTGTAACCAAACAAGTTCCTTCTAGATCCTTCTCTGGCCATGGGAGAGACCGAGCCCTTCAAGAGACAGACTCACTCTGCCTTGAGAATGTTGTCCAACATGGGTGGAATGATATGCTTAACGTATATTAAATATATTTTAAAAGTAAGGAAACTGAAAAAGAAAAGACATTTTCAGGTATTCAAGTTATATTTCATTATTCATTGTTTAGAAGAGCCTTTTTTTTTTCCTTTATCTTGCATAACAGTCATTAAAAATAGCAAACGTTACCATCATTCACTTATTTTTTTATCTATGTATAAAAATATAAGTTGGAAAGAGTTTGTAGGTGAAAGATCAAGGTGAGAAATTTTACTACAAATTTTGGTAGACTTATGAACTTTGAGGAACACAAGGTCTCTTTTTTTAATTAAGGCCAGAAAGGATCTCAGAAAATAATTCTAAGTATTTATTCTTATCAAATTTTTAGTTGAAAAATATCCCCTTGAAATAAATCCTTTCAAATCTCTCACTCTGTAATGTCATTATTATTAATTTCGAGTTTAGTGTCATATATATGTAACAGTAACATTATGCTATAATGTGTCAAACAGAGAAAGTAGAAATAAAACTTTTTTCTTGATTGAAACAAGATGTTTTCCTTTTAATAAATATTTTACACTGGCAGTGTCAAAACGTGACAATTCCACATTAATGAAATGAAATATTTCTCTGGTCCTGAATGGTATTTTCCTTAAATTAATACTGTTTTCATAAGACATCTTGGAATTCTCACGTTCATTGCTGGTTTAATAAGAGCTCTTGGGACTTAGGTGAGACTCGTCTCACCTGATGAGAACATCCACTCTCTGGAGATCTGGTCTGTATAGTCAATAAAGCCTAAATTCCCTAGTTGAATTCAGCTAATCCTAATGAAAATAATTCTATCATGTCAAGTAAATCTAATTAAAACCTACTTATTTCTATCCACTGGTAAATTTTATTATAGATGGATGATAGATAGATGACAGGTATGGATAGATGGTAGATAGATGATAGATAGATAGATAGATAGATAGATAGATAGATAGATAGATAGATAGATAGATATTCAGACCTGATGCATCCAGTATGAACTCCTTTAGGTAAACCTACATTTGTTATATTTTTACCTTACTTGCTTTTATCATTGTGTCTTTTCTTTAAATATCTTCTGGAGTGTTTGATACCACTGAATTGAGACTTGGATATTCCTATTTGCTCACCAAATATAAGCTTTTCTTAAAGGATCTCCCACTAACCCAGTTTTGAGGAGCTCACTAGCAAACAAACATGGTCACAGGCAGGGTATTTCTGCCTGAGATAGAGACAATCTCATTTTCCTTTCACAGAGGTTTAATCCAAGTCATTTTGCCATGCAATTGAAGTGGACTAAAAGCACGTAGGGGGACATTACACATTACATGTGGGGTTGGACTAGATGACCTTGAAGGGTCCCTTCCAACCCAAACCATTCTGTGCATTCTGCAAACCATTAAAGAGCAACTGTTGACTGCAAATCCAGGAGCTGCCAGAATTTAAATGTGCTTGGTTTTGCACCCATAGCACAGTATTTCCATGTAAATGAGCCCTTGCTCATTAAAAGGTGGAAGACTCATTTTCTTCCTTGAGCTCCCCCCTGCAAACAGCATCATATCGTCATGACAAAGCTGGTTCACAAGCACTGAAATCTTGCTATGGATTTCAACAGGCTTTTGACCCAACTTGAAATGGCTCCCATATGTGGTGGGAGACAGAGCTGAATAGAGCTTCTCCTCCACCGCAGCTCAATACCTTACACAAGACCTCCCTTCCTCTCTTATTATCCGAAGAAGGGTTTCAAACAATTATTTGAAGAGTCTCCCCAGACCATTGGAAACAATAAATAATAATAAAAGAAAAAAAGATCCTTGTGAAACAGGCCTCCCAGCTGAACTGAGGGAGATGGCCTAAAATGCAGGAGTTTCCTATGCGATACAGGAGATTTGGCAGCAGGAGTGGAATTATATCTCATTCCAGACAGTGAAAATAACCAAAACCATGAGGTTTTTCATGGAACAAATGGAAACCATGTGACCCGTCACAATGGAAAAAGTGTAGCTGCTTTCAGCTCCCTAAGCCCTGACACTTCTTTTTGATTTAACCACAATAATCTAAGTGGAAAATGAATAAATGTCAGGGTTTTTTTTTCAATAAATCTGTGCACGAGTGAGAATAGGAACCAGAATAAAAGTTTTTCACAACATAAAGTTCATATGCTTGGATCCCTGACAACATTTTATTTCTCTCATTTTTTATTATTGTTATTAGACCTGGTTGTACCATTTATTTAACACCACCCCCCCCCCAAAATATTGTAAGACAGGAAAACTGCTAGCAGTTGCTAAGCCTGGAGTGAAAACCTAATTCATAATGAGATGACCTGAATCAAGATACATGTATCTATTTTTATGAGTTTAAACCCCAATATTTTAGAAATAAAACATGAGGTTTGCCCAGTGCTCTCTTGGGCAAGATTTCTGCAGGGTGAAATGCGGTTGGTTGAGCACAAAAGCTCAAATGTGTGCTAGCACAATAAATAAAATGGCTAAATACTATATATCATAATTGTATATTTGGGGGAAATTAATGTCCTATTGTCCAGAGTCAGGAGTAACTCAGGCAGCATTGTATACAACCAACAGTCTAAGTGTGCAAGCAGTGTCTCAAGCACCCAACTTTAGCAGATTGCCTTCGATGTGCTTTATGTTTTCACTTGAAACAAGTGACATACTTGACATCAGTATGCACACCTGAGATGACCTTGGTCTGAGGTAATGAGGTAGTTCATGATTGGGTGAACATATTTCCCAGGGGGTCAGAATTAGACTGATTTGTTTCTGGAGAGAAGGTGCTGTCTGACACATATTTCTAGGGAGGCATAATACTCAGATAATGAAATAAAATATATTTACCACTACAAATCTTGCCTTGCTTATGACCTGAAACTATCAAGGCTATAAAGCCACTGCTGTTATATCTGCCTCCCAACGCTAACTTATTTCTTAAATCTGATTGGCTTTGCTGAGCTGTGAATAGCTCTCTGAAGACTTACGTTGGCTTCCTTCTGATGGCGCAAGCAAAACAACCCCACATGCACAAGTAGAAAGCCACATAAATTAAAGTGCTTTAGCAGACACAGTCTCCTTTAGGTGGAGGAGGAAGCTCTGAAGTTCAGCATACTCCAGCCTCTGCTCCCTGCCAAACACTAAGCTACCTTTACTGGAAAAGATCTTCACCAGGTTCCCACTAGCAGGGGTTCTGCTAAAAATGCTGCAGCCAAGAGTCTCTGTTGCATGAATAATATCCAGCATTTTCAGTCAGGGTCTCATGGTACAAAGTTATCTTGTGCCACCTGACATGACCTTTCGAGTGTCTTCTACAGGTGGATAGTCAGTTCAAGAGAACCCATTGCTGGTGTGGGAAATGTGAAGCACAGAGGGTTCGGATGAAATTAATGCATAGAAGCAACAGTAATAAGCAACAGGAAGGTAGATGATCAGCTGAAGTCTGATACATGTAGGATCTAATGCTTTGCTGCTCAGTTTTATAGTTATCCAATCACCTCACTTGACTAGCTACAAACTCATACCACTATCTCTTCTCCATTGCTGTTCTACAGTTATTTTTTGATTTTTCTGAGCCTTTCTTTCCTAGGCTAGTCAACTTCTTTTCTTGCTTCTTCTGCTACAGTCTTGTAACATTACCTGCTGACTGGTGAATTAGAGGATGTCTGGTCCAGCATTTTTCAGAGAGACAGCTACGGTGTCCCACTCAGCTCAGAACATTCCAAATGGTTTTGCCGTGTACCTGCAACTACAACAAAGAAAAACAAAACAACCAAAACAACAACAAACTGACACTTGCAGGGAAATGATTTCACTGAAAGCAGAGCAGTGTAGTGTTTCGATAATAGGCTCATGACCAATATATGATCAAGCACTAGCACCCAAAGAGGGCACCATGTTATGTCACTAGTCTTGCAGGAACTGTAACAACATAATTATCTTTAGGAGAGATAAATTCTGCTTTCTTTTGTTATCAACCAGACATGAAGGGAGGTTTAGGTGCTAGCAACTTGGACCAAGAAAAGAGATAAGGGCTGAATTTAAGGAAAAACTCTAGGTTTGCATAATGAAGAGGTGAGGTTGGTCATTTACTCAGACTGTGAAAACCTGGGAAGACAAAGAATCTTCTACAAAAGAAAGGGATTTTAGACAAAATATTTTCCTCAACACCTGGAGGACAATAAAACATCTGGAAAGTGTTACCAGCCAATTCGTGCAGGAACCCAGCACAGGAATGAGATTTGGAGACCAGTCAAGGGCTCTGGGAAGTGATGGAGGAGTGATGAATAGGTAAATCAAGGTGAGATAAGTGACAAGGAGAAGCATACCAAGCAGAAAGCACATTCTCCTCCCTATATGTCAGCGGTGGGTTGGAATGACTTTTTCCCTCACCTCACTTTGCCAGCTCCTGAGGATATGTTCACTGCTAAAGGCCAACAGCATTCTCTTCAGGGGATGTTGCTGTAGGGTAAAAAAAAAATTTATAGCCCTTATCAGTTTGCAGACATTCTAACATTTTGCTGAGGAGTTGTAGAACCCTGTATAACACATTTACACCAAATCACAGCAGGCTGGTCTCTTCTCCTGGCTATCTGTCATAGGTGGCTCAACAACACCTCTGTAGACCTCCCTCAACCTTACAGGAGTCTGCAGATCAGAGGCTGGAAAAATGTTATGCACACACTAGAGATAGCAGAGCAGCAAAGCACCTTTTACATCTATACATACATGTTCTGAGATCTTAGCCAACAAAAATAAAATTGATTTAAACCAGGAGAGCTTCCTTGGCTTCATGGACCAAGGTGAGGTGGGGGGGTTGCAGTCTATGGCAGCTGGGATCCAGGTTCAGATACTTCAGTGAAGTAAATTCTCACTTAACAAGCAGAAGATTTTTCTTAGATGATTTCCATGGAGTACTTCCATTTATATAAATTGAAAACAGACAATTTAGAGGGGGACTAACCTTTTGTCACTGTCTATTCATGTGGCCTATTCTCCAACAACCAAGATCAGTCTAATTATCAGCCCTGGAATTTGCTCTTCAAAAGCTTTCCTCTTGAAACTGATGGTACTTGGAAGAAGAAAGAGTTTTTCTCAGCGAAATATCACTATTTTGTCCCAGATGCCACGGTTTGTCCTGAATCCTAATAGTAATGGAGTAAAGTAGCTTTGACTCCTGGCCATCATTCATTCTCAGAGCCATGATATTTCTGCTGAAGGGTGTTCTTGTGGAAACAAGCACATTTCCCATGGTCTCAGCCGCTGCCCATTTAGATCTTTTGTCGTGTGGTTGCATTAGAGCCCAGCTCTAAATGCAAGAGTTTAAGACCAAGGAGCCAAATCTGTTGCATGCATCAGTTACTACAATTAATTTTAGATGGGGATAGGTCATTTAATGGAGCTCCAAAGTAGTAAAAGTAGCTTTTTTTTTGTTCGGTTGGTTGATTTGCTTTAAAGGCAAACCAAATAGGTCGTCATGTCTTATACCAGAGGTGAAGTTTGTTTGGTGAATACTGGGCAAACCAAGATCTTCTTTGTCCCTCAGACATCAGTTTTACACAACCTGTAACGTCTGAGCTGTTCAATAGCTGTGCAAGGGAAGCTCCAACTCTCTGCAGGTTAATACAGAGCTGTGTTTCCTAACTTTGCTCGTTGTAAATCAAGAGAAAGCTGGGAGAGAAAAGCAAGTACAAAGCTGCTGTCCCTACTCTGGGAAGAGGGTAATGCAGCTGTCAAGTAAGAGATTTGCCTTAAAGTGTCACAAATATATATATCATATTCAATGCCCTGTCTTCTGCTTATACCAGGACTAGCTTTTTGCCTTCTTTTCACAGAAGTTAATGGGAAAGAAAATTCCCTTCAACCAGACAAGCAAATAAAATGTCACATCAGTTTCTAAATGCTTAATTACGACCATCGTGACAAATTAAGCTTTATTTCTGCCATACTACTCTCCATGTAATTCATACTTTGTTCACATTAAAATGCAAGAAAATTCAGCATGAACTTTTAATATAAACCCGGTGTTTTAATGGGTGACAGAGATTTATGTTCTATTTTTGCTGGCCTAAATTCCTTCCTAAGCGTCCATGGAATTGTCAGATCAATCCAGCCCACTTGGCCAACCATTGTCTCCACCATAGGCCTTACTGGATTCAGAGGAAAGTTCAAGCCTAAATTTTTTTGGTTGCTGTATGTGATATCTCTCCCTCTGTGACTGAGTTATGAAAAAATACTAATTTGTCAGAACACGCCTTCGAAATTTTCCCCATTTTAGCTCAGGTTGCAGCAATTCATTCTTTCTAATTTAAGGAAGTTCTAAGCTGAATACATGTGGAATTGACCACGATGGCAGCTATCAGATGGACAGGCAAATGCAACCTAAACCACCATGCATTAAATTCTTATCCTAATGACTAATAAAAGCTGGCACCAATTTATGTTCTCCAATGGTTTCACCAAGCTTGGATCAGAAGCTTTCTCCTGGAGAACATATTGCAACCTGGTCCCACACATAGGGACCCAACAAAAATGTCCATTCTTCCATAGAGCAACTGTTTGAGGTCACAGCCACTACAGGCACAGAGGCTCATGTGGCTCTGATGCAGAACTAGTGCATTCCCTGGGGCTGTTAACATGGGGCTGGCTTGTGGAGAAGTGACACAAAGTGTAAACAGCAGCCTTCATCAAGGCAAAATGAAAACCGAATGTGTTTCCCAGTGAGCCCTCCACATCAAAGAGCCAAGACTTGAAGACTACCAGACTCCAGGACATCGAGGGCTCAGCTCTGGCGTAAAAACATAATTAGCACGTTAAACTGCTACGTAAACATGTTTGCATTGTTATTTACTGAGTATCACAGGAATGCTTTGTAACAGTTAATCAGCTCAGGGGGGTGAGGAGAGGGAGGAAATGGCTTTGAAGGGAATAATGAAAGACAAAGATTCCAGATCAAACTTATTAGAATGGGGAAAAAAAGAAAAAGGAAAAAAAAAACCCAAACAAATAAACCAAAACAAATAAACAAACAAAAAAACACAGAACAAAACACCCCAGAAAGAACTGTAAAAAACCCCCGAACTTTCAAATCTCCCCTCCCCAAAAAAATTCAACTCCAAACAACTGTCTAGAAATGAAACTTGACAAACTTATAATTCCCATATCTCACTTCTTTGGAATGACATTCACATTTTAATTGTTATATTTTAATTATTATTTGAAGGAAGGAATTACCTAGCTTGTGTTTTCAGGTCATAAATGTGAATCACCAAGGGGCCTGAAGTTTCAGGCAGAAAACTTATCATGCAGCGATCTCAAAAGTTTCTTTGTCAGGATTTTTTGATGGAAGGCTGTAAAATTCCTGACAGTGAAGACAATATAAAATCATGGATCATACCAATGTCAAAAGAGAATTTGAGCATGATTCTGAAAGTAAAATAAAATAAAATAGGTATTGTTTTGCAAAAAGAAATTTGCTTATTTAATTATGAGCAGATGACAGGCAAAAGCCTTGAATATAATGTCATCCAAAGCCTTACATGGGCTGCTTTCATTTAGAGGAGGAAAATCACTAGAAAAAAGTGGGTTTAGAGCAAATTTAATATAAACTTTTTTAAACACCTATTTTCTACCAAGGTGAAACTTCAAAACTGTCCGTCTCCACAATACGCTATTGCTGAGAACTAAGTTAAGGTGAGATTAATACCAGTTGTGGTGTCTCCATGAAGCTCTTCAAGGTCATACCACAATTTCTCTCCTCAGCAGTTGTTCCTGGAAGCATGGAGGGACACTCCATAACCTGCAGGAAAAGATCTTTTTTTCTGGTTCCCATGTGGTAGACACACTGGTGTCCATATGCCACCACTTCCAGTCAGGACCAGTTCTTCTCCACTGCAGTACAGCACAGAGCATTCAGAAGGTCAGGGAAGTGAGGAGATTTGAGGAAAGAAGGTAATTTTGGCAGGTAGACCTTAAGAAACAACACCACTTTCTTTTGCTTCAGGTATTTCTTCAGCATCATGCCTCCTCATTTAAATTATGACCAGAACACAGTAGATTATGATTGACTGGAATTAAGCTTCATATTGTATAAATCAGTATTCACTGGAAGTCAGAAATACAACTTATGTTTATATCAGCTGTGAAATCCTTGTGATACATGTACATAAGCAAAAATAAAGGCAGGTTTCAGAATTGAGTCTGTTCTATTAAGACTTTGAAAACACTAAAGTGGGAATAGGCTGAGGTAAATCTACAGCTGCTTCTGTGGTGTGGATGCATTGACTGGGGAAGCTACAGTGGTGGAGAAGAGATCCTTTCATCCTTTAAATCTGTGTATGGTCAATCTTCTATTCTGGATACAGAGAATAATTTTTCCGTGAAAGATATGCAAATCATAAGTGGAAATGAGACTCCCATTCGACTAAAAAGAACTTTTGCATGCCCCTTTTCAGAGCACAGATAGCAAGACCACAGCAAGGTCCTCTCTACAGTGAGCATGTACACACATGCACTTTTGCATGTTCATATATGTATAATCCCAGGAAACAAGATGCTTTCAACCAAACGTGTCCAATGATCTTGAGAAGTTGACAAAGTCTTTCATTAGATTCTTACCTGGGCTGTTTGGATTGACACCACTGGAGCATCTACACTTAGCTATCACAGCATGATTAGTGTGAATTTCACAGATTGCTCAGCTCTGAAGGGTTGCCCATTGCCTTTGGGCAGTTAAGCTTCTAAGCCCAGAGTCTGATCAACCCCATTTTCCTGTGTGGGACTTATCCAGCTCTTCCTTTACACTGACCCCCAGATGAAGAGTCCATAGGTATGAAGACCTGTCCTCCTTCCACCCATGTTTGCTGCTGGTCACACAAGTGGCCATTCATCTTTCTGTCCACACATCTGATAGTGATCTAAGCTCAGAGTGGTTCCAATAACAGAAAGTCATCCAAACACACACGTATACACACACATGCATGTACAGATCTCTTTGAAATCCTCTAGACTTGACAGAGAGCATGATGCTGATTTCTTCTGTGTGGTTTGGTTGGGTTTTGCTGCTACTATTTTGTTTAAACATATCTTTTTGAGGGAGCATGTTCTTTGTTATTCCCATGGGGAGGGACAGTTGGTTTTTTTTACCCCTTTCCTGCACTTTTTTTTTTTCCAGACACTCCCTTGATATGGAATTTACACATGTTCAAAGCAGAAATAAATGACCAACATTTTTTTCCTTTCTCCCTTGTTTTTTTTTTCCCCTTTCTTGGAGCTGGATGAAGGCAAGGCCGTAAGAACATGGTATGCTTTTCCTACAGCAATCATGTGAAAGCCATTACAGAGCTGCCCTTAACTTGTACCATATCCCCAGTCAGCACTAATAAAAAAAGACACAAGAAATATGTATGTGCCACTAGACTCTTGTATGGAATCAATCCCTCCTGTGTTGTTAAAAGAGTAAAGGAAATTTGTTGTTGAAGGAATGTGGATTTTGGAAGGAAAGAAAAAAAAAAAAAAAGGCCACTACATTGATCAGGGGCTGAACACCAGCAAGGAGACAAAATGACTTGAGATAAAAACTTGGCTTTTCAGAAATGCTGCCCCTATTTTATAGTCATTGGTCATTATGGGAGTATGTGAAGGTCTCTCCAAGCCTGAGAATAGTGGATGCTTTAAATATTCATTAAAGCAAGCATTTAAGAAGAACATCCCAGACATTAGATCATGTGGGAAGGTACGTCAGACTGTAGTTGTGACATTTAGATTTGGAGAAGTGTGGATGCTCCCACACTGACTGGTTGTTCACATAATATTTAGTAACCATTGCTATTTAGTCAACCCTGCTTCCCCATCCAGAAACAGGAGGGTCTCTGAAAGAGATACAGGGGGAAAAAAAAAGCCGTAATAAGGGATGGTTTGGGACCATAGCATTCTTTTTTAATTTTCCTTTCTAACCGAACTGACAAAATAGTTTCCTAAGATCTGTCAATCTCATCTTTCTGGTTAACTACACCTCTGGTGGATCCTGAGATGAGAGGAAACAGCAATTTCCCTCTGGAAAGGATATAAGATATAAGAAAGTTTCCAATTTGAACTTTGAGTTGAAATGGACCAGTCCTTTTGCCTTTTTTTTTTTTTGGGGGGGGGGAAAGATAGGTGTTTATATAAAGTGTTGTTTTCCAGAAGCATTAGTAGTATCACTGACACATTGGTTGAACATTATTGAAGAGTATAGGCCACGGTGGACATCGAAGAACTTGCTTCTTGTATGACCTGCACTGGGTCATACATTCACATATACCTGCAAAATTCTGTAAACTGGTCAGAATCCTCATCTTCCCAAAAGTACAGAAAGAGGAATATAAACAAAATTCCTTCATGAAGAAACATACTTTGGTCTGGAGCTTCTCTTTTCCTTTTTTTTTTTTTTTTTTAAGTGGTAAACAACTATCTTTGCCAGTCTGGCTCTCCTGAGCAGTCTGCTTCAGCTGTAAACAATTTCAGCCATATGATGGAGAAAAGAATAAATGTACAAAACATTAAGTCACTTGTGGACTAAAACTGACATTCCCTTCACATTAGTGGCCTTGGAGAACGATGTTCTTGGTTTATGTTGATACAAATGATTTTCAGTTCTGTGCTCACACACTGTAGTAATGAAGAACAAAGAAAAGTAGACAGCACAGTTTATAGGAGAACAGTGTTTTCTGTAAGTCAAATGGATTTCAGATTTTCTCTGTAAGGTGTCACAGAATAACTATATGTATTTTAATGGTTGAGCTTAAAACTTGAAATCCTGAAGGCAGATACGGCCAGGCTGTCTCATTCAGTGTGCCGTGCTTCTGTCCTGCACAGCTTCCTTCTCATCAACATCTGGTAACAACATTGTGGAAGCTGGGTTCGTGTATGTTCTCTCTTCTAGTTCAAACATTCTGACTTTTGATAGCAAAATTTACCCCAAATATGTTCCTAATGGGAAAACATCCCTTAATCAGCTAGTCAAATTGCTGTCATGTAAACAAAATTAATTGTTCTTGGAATGTTTTTCAAATTAACAAGAGATTTGTTTGTTCAAGAGAAAAGGCAAATAAAAGCACACAGAGAGGAAAAGATGGAGAACAAGGATGGAAATTGTGTCTTTATTGAAGTGAGCTATTTCTGTCGAGTCCTGAAGTCACAGAATTGTAGCTAATAGTGACATTTGCTCCCAAGGCAGATGGAATCAGAAGACAACGTGTGAGCAAAGTCCTAGTCTTGTAGTCTCACTGAGGTCTTCATGACGCCACCAATTTACTGGGAGAACAAAATTTAGTTACATAGTGGAGTGAAAGAAGTTACTTACACCATCTGAAACAGTTCTTCAGCTGGACTGCAAATCATAACCTGGGTTGGTGTTACAATTTGCTGAGCTTCACCCTCCATGATCTCACTGTATAAGATGTGATTTATCTTCCAAAATTCATAGCTCCTCTGCTGCCACATCATATTGCAAACATATCTAATTAGTTTGCTGCTGTTATTCAACTTTCAAGATTTTTTTTTTTCTTTTGGCATCCCGAAAGTGTATTTTGGATGGGAGCTGAGTGACATTTTTGATGAGCAATAAATCTGCTAAAATGTAGTGTCTGAGATGCATAGGACGGGACAAAATATATTTGTGAAATTAATTTAAAGTTTGGCAAATATTTTGGCCAAGAAAAAAAAAGGGGAAACATTTCCAAACTCTTCACTTTCATATTTTTAGAAGAACATTTTTACATTTTTCATTGTACCTGGCATCCAGTCTATAAAATGTCTTCAATACTGAGTAAAAATAGTTAAACCAGAAGTGTCTATGTAAGCCTCAAATAAATCCAAGTGTTTAGTTTTTAATCCTCCTACTCGAAAGCCTGCAATAATTCTGCCTTGATCCCACCAAAAACCCCTTTTTTATCTTTTTGGGTAACCTATTTAGCTTCAGTCCTGATACTTTCTCCTTTGCAAGGACTGGTGGTCTAAAATAGATTTAATATTTTTATTTATTTATTCTATTTTTTTTTTATTCCCTTCAGCTCTGTGGGGTATTTGCTTCAAACCATGCAGTACCCCGAGAAAGACCTCTGTGCTATCAGATTTTGGCTCATTCAGTAAACTTAATCTGCTTGGTGAGGGGTCAAATCAGCCCCAGAGTTAGCATTAAGGAGGGAGGAGTCCAAATGGCCAGAGTGGCAAAATAGGAGGAGGAATCAAAAAGAAAGGAATAGCAGGAAGGTTTTAGTCACAGTGAGCTGATAGGTAATCTCAATAGCTGTGTCTATCTCATTCTTTGCCATCATAAGGGTTCAGAGTTACCATCTCATTAAGAAATATTTGTACATCATCTCACAAATGGAAGTACTACACTATTTCTGTTGTGGTTTCAGTTCTGCATTTATATCTCCACCCCACTCAACTCATGATTTTCTCTTGGAGCTAAAAAGATATGAGGCTAGTGTTCTGCTTTAAGGGTTGAAGAACATACAAATGAAAAGAGTCAATAAACACTTCCACATCTATCTAAAATATTTCTTAACTTGTATTTTTCTGAAGTGAAGATGTGCAGCACACCACTTAGTGCCGCTATAAGAAGGCATAAAGGGTTTATGGGTGTGTCTTCATCCATGACTAATTCTACCAGACAAAATTCAGCCAGATAATGATGAAACCATCTGTATTGCTCTGTCTCTTTGCTCTTGCATCAACATTGGTTAGAAGAACGAGTCATAGGCTTTAGGATCCACAAGTCAGGTCTTCCTTATACTGTGGCATCATCCTCATTGCTGTTAACATCGTATGTGCTTCTATACATGCTGAGCTC
The DNA here is from genome assembly GCA_033439905.1 of Ceryle rudis. NCBI lineage: Eukaryota > Metazoa > Chordata > Aves > Coraciiformes > Cerylidae > Ceryle > Ceryle rudis. Next base: position 4,725 of record JAAGNO010006597.1, on the reverse strand, counting down.
CAGGTTGATTGTGGAACATCGAGTCTCCGTGTCTCCTTATGGTATTATATCCCAGTTTAGACACAGATGGGTTAATGTTGTATTTCTCAACGATTGTGGTGCCCACATAGGCTGCCGATAAAAACAGATTAAAGAGAAGAGCTGGAGTACTCAAGACCTGATATCTTAGGTCTGCAGTTCAGAAGATGACTGCTTTATGGACTTTGTAGGTCTCCCCCAACAGGTTTCCATGTCTTGTTCCTTACCACCTCCTGTCTCTCTGATTAAGTCTATACCATGGCCATTTATAAATTAATGTCATAACTTAATGGATCTCTTTTCAGATCCTGTTGGACATCTCATTATCCTGTTTTGGGTTTTGCTGCAGCAGGGATTACAGAGGAAAAAATGTTCATGGTTTCTCCTGGGTCAAAAGATGTCCTGGGCTAGGCAGCTCTCTGAGAATGAGTTTCCTTTACTCTCACCTTTCATACATATGTAGTGATGTTGTGTTCACTGGTGTTGTGAAAGAGGAATATAGATCCCTCCCATTATTAAGAACTTCTAGGTTTAAAAATGAGATGAGGTATCCCATAAGAATTCTGGTTTTAAGGGTTAATGGTTTGAAACTAAAAAAGGGGACATTTAGACTAGATAGAAGGAAGACATTTTTGACTCTGAGGTTGGTGAGAACCTGGCCCGGGTTGTCCAGAGAGGTGGTCAATGCCCCATCCCTGGAACCATTTCTGGTGAAGTTGGCCAGGGCTATGAACAACCTGCTCTAGTTGCAGATGTCCCTGCTCCCTGCAGGGGGATTGGACTAGATGACCTTGAAAGATCCCTGCCAATCCAAACCATTCTGTGATTCTGTACAGATTTGAAGACAATTGCTTTTGTTCTAGTAAATAAAAAATATATCTTTAAATCTTATGATACTGGGCAATGAGAAATGAGACGTTCCCCAACAAGCAGTGCAACACCAAGGCTATAATAAAGGCAGACTTAAGCTTCACTGGTTGCTAGAGATTTCACCTCATAGCTGCTATGTGACCGCATAGGTGCTTTACACACATTTGTTTCCCTGCTTTGCATACAGGAGGCAAAGGTGAAGAAGTGCCTAATAGTGCCATGAAGGCTTAACATAAGAAAAGCCCTTAAAATCGATGATTGATTAAGCTGTGATAAGTCCCAAAAGCTGCAAAAGAACATCATGAATCAGAATAAATGAAAAGCTGACTGCTGAGGAATGAGGTGAGACACATACCTGAGGAGTCTTCAGCTGGGGCAGTAACCAAATCCTGGAGACAGAGGAAATTTTTTAACTTTTCTTACATAATTGCCAGCACTTCTCTGATACAAGGACCTAAGGTCTCCTTAAGACACTCTGAACTATTTTCTTACACATAGTACTTTCTTTTTTTTTTTCTTTATCACCCCCAAACAACTCCCTCCAAAAGACAGACAAGGAAACCTCCGAAGGAATGCTGAACCCTAGATCTAAGGAGATAGGTGGAGGTAGATGGAAACAAGTGCTAAGTCACAACCTTTTCTACTAGCAGCGATTCCCTATCCACACTGCCAAGTCACCTGGAGGGAGTGTGGATATTTGGTGCTCTCTAGTGACTGCTCCACAAAGACATTTGCTGCTCCTCCACAGCTGGTAGTGATAAGGGTTAAGCTCTTTGATCTCATTAGTTCTACTTCAGCTGAAAACCATCAAAAGCCCTCTGTGACCAGCACAAGTGTAGCTGGTCAAGCAGGTTCTGCTGATGTTAGTAAATTGACCTTTTTGGTTGTTTTTATTTCTCCCCTCCCCCACAAATGGAGGTTCCAGGCTGCTCTTGCATAGTAAATAGGTTATCTTTCGACTCAGCCATCTTAAGGAGCTCTCTCCTATGCTCTTGCACAACAATCCAGCATGGTTTTGTTTACCGCTAAGAATCTCTTGCTGTTCAAAGGCAGCCAGAAGAATTTGTGTCAAATCTTTCTAGCATGAGAAGGCTGTGATCAAGCAAGGAATATTTGATGTTAAGGGGTCAAAACTGCACCAAAAGCTGAAGGTGTTCTGCTGTGAGTATGGGTGGTGAGTCATTCCCTAGAGAGGGTTATGGTCTTTTGGAAGTTAAATTGGGGGTGTCTACTGCAGTCAATGGAAATGTCAAGTTCAGAACAGGACTAGTAGGCCCTGGAGCTAAAGGAAAGATGGTTTTAGTGAAAGAAGAGAGCCTGAGAGTAGAAAAAAACCCCACACCAGTAAATGCAAGCAGGGTTTCCCAGTGCCAAAGAGTGGGTGACCTCACCTTGTCTGTCTTCACTTACTCTCTTCTATCTAGTTCTGTAGTAACTTCATCCAAATTTGACTGATGAGGAGAGGTCAAAAGTCATGTTTCATAAACACAGGCCAACCATACAAGCCTGTGAGATGTGAGAGAGGCCAAACAGGAGCACCACTGCTATAAGAGTCCTCATCTTCAGGGAGGAATCTGGGAACAGATGTTCCAGGCACCTGACACAAACCCACAGGAAAGGATGACTCAAGAAAACTATTTCATCTTTGCCCGTGACTTAGGAAAAGGTCTTGATCCAAGTGGCAGTCTTTACTCTTGACCCCTCTGGATCTGACTGCTTCCAGGGCCATGTCCCAGTGTTTGGCTTCTTAAGAATGAACAGGATTTTTTTTTTTTTTCCAGCTTTTCTCTGAAGAAAGGCATTTTTCTATACCCGTAAAGAGGTGCAACATTTCCTTCTAGTAACAATCCATTATCCGAACGGCTCTTTTCATCCAAAGCTTAATTTGCCAGATCCACAGATTTCTTATCTGTCAAATTCAGTTCAAAATTGGCATACGGATCAAAAAGAGGCCTAATGTAGGCATAGTAGTTGATTGCATAAGCTTCATTTCCTCAGGAATCCAGACCAGAAACCTTCCTCTTAATGTGTTTTCTGTAAAATCACGAGGAGAAGGGAAAGGATAGAGAGACCCACCTCCCATTTGGGTCAGATATTGGTTCTCATTCATACTGGCACCTGCATTTAAACAGAATGCAGTCTTTTTCTTTTTTTCTTTTTTTCTTTTTTTTTTTTAATTTATTTTTTTTTTTTAATTTATTTTGGCCAGATGTTAATTGCTTTAATGTAAGGGAAGAAACAAAGATTCAGCAGTGAAGATCTGGCCTGAGCCCTCTGCTTGGAAGATTTATGGGAGATGTAGGCTTCAAATGTCTGAGCCTGGAAATATTTCTTCCTTTTTGGCCCCCTCCCTCTTTCCCATCACCCCCTCGCCCCTGGGTTGCATATGCTTGTGTATGCATAAAAGAACTTCTCACACATCTGTCTTTATTATTGATAGACATGCTGGCATCTGATAGCGTTTAGATTTATTTCTGTGTGAGCCATGGGCTTTTTAAAGTGCTAATATTTTACCATCTTTCATGCTGAAAGAATGCCAACTTCTAAGAGGCCCAGTAGCCTCCAGGATAAACCTCTGGCTACTCACCTCTGCAGCCTGAGACGGCAGCTCCTTGGAGACCATTCTTCTTGCCTGAGCTGCCAAGAAATGAAATCTGGGGTCTCTCAATCTTTAAGCATCAGCAGTCTTCAGTGTACGCTGGAACTTTGCTGAGCTTGTGTACGTTTTATTTTTTTTTTTACCCCCCCCCCCCCTTCTTTCTCTTTCCCCCTGTGATCCAGCTGTTTATTTTAAATGTAAAAGTTTAAAATGGGCTAGGCTCCCCCTCCACCCAGCTATTCCACCCTCCTCCTTTCCATGTCCACAATGGCAAGTTGTTGTTGCTGGCTTAGAGTTGAATTTTCTCCCCGTATCACTGAAAAACAACAAAAAAAATTTCTAATAAAATTAGGAAACCACACACAACTCCAGACCAAATTTTCCACCAGTGTAAATCAGCATTGTGCCATTGAAATCAATGTCAGTAAAGGCACTTGACCCTGTAACCAGGATCAAAAAGGGGCAGCTTCAACAAAAATGTTAACTCTGGAGCCTTGGGAGCACTCTCTGATCAGCTGTTCATTATCTCAGGAAGTATCATCAGCCATGTTAATTTCTACCTTTTTCAGCAGGGTGATAAAGATATTTATGCAACTTATTTGGTATGAGTCTCAACAAAGCCAAGTCACAGGTCCTGCACCTGGGTCACAGCAACCCCCTGCAACACTTCAGGCTTGGGTAAGAGTGGCTGGAAAATGCCCGGTAGGAAAGGACCTGGAGGGATTGGTTGAAAGGTGGATGAAAGTGAGCCAGGGTGTGCCCACGTGGCCAAGAAGGCCTCCAGCATTCTGACTTGTATCAAAACTAGTGTGGCCAGCAGGCCTAGGGCAGGTTTTGTACCTTTGAACTGGACACTGGATAGGTGTCACCTCTAATTTCAGTTTTGGGCCCCTCACTCCCAGAAGGACATTGAGGGGCTGGAGCGTGGCCAGAGAAGGGCAATGGAGCTGGGGAAGGGTCTGGAGCATGAGTGGGTGAGGGACCTGGGGTTGTTCAACCTGGAATCTAGGCGGCTCAGGGGAGACCTTCTGGCTCTTGACAACTCCCTGACCTCAGGCTGGATGAGGGCGGGTTGGGCTCTTCTTCCAAGAAAGAAGTGATAGGACAAGAGGAAGTGGCCTCAAGTTAGGCCAGGGGAGATTTAGATTGGATATTAAGGACAATTTCTTCCCCTTGAGGGCTGTCCAGGGCTGGCCCAGGCTGCCCAGGGCAGTGGTGGAGTTTCCAAGTGGTGGAGG
>JAAGNO010006596.1:44349-59524 GCA_033439905.1 Ceryle rudis | reverse complement strand
CTCTTCTTAATGCACCCCAGGATGCCCTTGGCCTTCCTGGCCACAAGGGCACATTGCTGTTCCATGGAGAACTTCCTGTCTACCAGGACTCCCAAGTCCTTCCCCCCAGGGTTGCTGTTTTGACAAGGACGAGGTCCAGGGAAGACCCAACAGCAGCCTACAACCACTTTAAGGAATCAAAGATTAGAGAGCTAAACCTCTTCCAGTGGTTGGAAGTGGTACAGAAAGGACCAGCTGTCACAAATCATAACCTGGGAGTTTTAAATTGGGTAACAGGAACAAAGGGGAGTGAAGCACTGGAACACATTACTCAGAGTAGTGAAAAATCTCCATCCTTGGAGGCTTTTAACTCATCCAAAGCCACTGCTGACCTGATCTAGTCAGTGTTGCTAAGTCATACTTCGAATGGCAATCAAGAAAACAAGATCAAGAGATCTATTTACAGTTTCTATTATTTCACTTAGCTACCTCCCACTCCAGCACCATGGTTTTAACTTGGTCTTCTTAACAGATGAGTGTTTTTCTTGTCTTCCTCTGTGTATTGGCCACCACTAGCTCCCTCAATTACAGTAAACAGTAGCTCTTGCTAAGAAGAAAATTCTTGATTTACCCATTTTTTTAGTAACTTAGTAACTTACTCTTCAGTTCAGCACAAAGTATTATTTCTCCCTCAATACACATTAGTATTTAAAAATACTAGCTTGATGTGAAATTAAAACAAACAAACAAACCAACCATCAAAACAAAAAACACCACACTTAAAATTCTGTTCAATTCAGAAATAGTATATACTTATGAAAGCTCTTGAATAGCAGTCCTTCTGGATGACAACCAGAGAATCATCACCTTTCTTACTAAGAGATAGAGACAGTATGAAAAGGTAAGGTCCTTTAGAAACAGAGATTATATACAAATTTTAAGAATTCGCTTTATATAATTTTCTTTTAAAGAACATAGATCTGTTAAATTCCTGAAATCACATCCTGTCTCAGGACTCATGACAAGCAGCTTTCAAACAAATATTTCACATGCCTAAGACAATTTCAGTGCTCCCATAGAAGACAAAATGCCGAGGCAACTTAGGGAAGAGGCTTGAAAAGCCATAATGAAGCCTGTAAAAAACCCTGTAAAAAAACCTATGGTAATACATCAGCTAATAAGCCCAAGAGCAAGGACGTGAAAGACTACGGCATACTTGCTTTCTAGACCTAACTTGAAACAGGACACCTCTTCAGTGACAAGAAGGGACAATAAAACAATTCATTTCTTTTTTACCCTACATGAAATGAAAAACATTATGAAGGGAAAAGAAGAATCACTATAAAGATGTGGTGACTCTGCACCTTCAATAAATCTAACACTTGTTTTGTTAGGAATTAGAAAATACTTAAATCCCAGAACAGTAAGCAAGATAGTTTAGGTTCACTGACTTGAAAAAACATTCTTTTATGCTACACAGCCCTAAAATAAATACTTAAAAGGAACTAAGAATATGCCACTATATCTTGGTTTTCATTTTCCTTCAGATAGAAGTGCTAGAATAAACATTCTTACTAGTTTATGTTGCTGTGTTTTTATGAAGTTAATAACTGAAGTGTCAATCAAGGCTTTTATAAATACAGTAGGTAAATACTTTTTGCTTTAGAAGCACTTTTATTTACAAGAGAGCTAGCCAAGATTTCCAAAGGACTGCATGGTCTGGTTTGCTTTGATCTCTTTTAAGTACAAGTTTCTTTATACCTCTTGTTTTGCTATTTATTATACTCTTTGTGTAATCAGGTATGGAAAGAGCACCTGCATGGAACAAATACTTCAGGAAAAGTGTGACTTAGAGGAATAATTATGCAAGACACAGTTCACTAAAATAACTTGTAAAGTCCTTTTCCAAGAGCACTTCTGTTGCTGTACTAGCAAGAGAATTAAGCATACAATGGGCTCAGAATAAAAACAGGGGAACTTTACTTAAATCTAGCATCACAAAAACAACCTGGTACCTGTATCAACACATTAACCAACACTCAACTTTGATATACATGCATAAAAGTGTCTGTATATGTGCATGTATATAAAATGACATAAACCGGTTTAAAATAGATATTTTATTTCACGTGTAATATAAATTTTTTGTAACAATTTTTTAGAAATTTGAACTGTGTATATATATGAAAGTGCACGTGTATGTACATACATACATCTGTATGTATACACACAAACATAAATAAATTCAAGAGATACTTATACATCTCTAGAAAGCCTCCAAGAACCTTGTTCAAACACTGCCTACATAACTATTACCTTTAATTAATGGTTGCAAGGTGAAACACAGGAAGTTCCACCTCAACATGAGGAAAAACAACTTCACTGTGAGAGTGACAGAGACCTGGAACAGGCTGCCCAGGGAGGCTGTGGAGTCTCCTTCTCCAGAGACTTTCAAAACCTGCCTGGATCTGTTCCTGTGTGGCATGCACTGGGTATTCCTGCATTGGCAGGGGTGTTGGACTCAATGATATCCAGGTCCCTTCCAACCCCTATCATTCAATGATTCTACGAATTTCTTGTCACAGATTTAGCATTGAAAATGCCAACATGCAGTGCTTTAAGTGTGTAGTTAGGACCCAAAGATCTGACTGAGATTTATGTGGGGTAATGTTTTTTTGTCTCTGCATATGCAAGATAAAATATTGAAGTAAAAATAGTTCTGTAGCTTTTAGGCATTTCAGACAGACATGTACATTTTGTTCCTAAAATCAGCAAATATCATATAGACACTGTGCATCTTCAGCCTCAAGGAGAACAGTCCATATTTTCTTCTACAGACAATTTTAGATAGTTTTAGATTAGACTTGTAAAACAAACAGAACAATTGAAGTAGTAACAGAGAAGAAAACAGATTTCTTTATGAGCTTGTTTTCCATTTGTGTCTGTTTCTGCACAAAACCCCCATAAATTTTACCTTCTATTTACAAGTTAATAGCACCTTATCATAACTATTCCTATTACAAAGGCACTTAGAAATAGGAACCCTAGTTCAAAATTATGTTTAAACAAGCATATTGTTACTGAACTCCTAATCAGTAAAAGCTGTAATGGTTATCTGAGTCAGTCTGAACTTTTGCATGTTTTCTTGAGACAGTTCTGAGGTTAAGCCTTCTAAATCTATCAAAGTCAATAATAAAAAAGCCAGAGCATTAAAACCAAAAATGTTGAGCAAAATAAACATGGCCTATTTTTGGCACACAGAAGGAGAAAAAAAAAAAAAAAAAAATCTTTGTTAAACAATACCAACCCCCTCACAAGACAATGTACTGCACAGAATCTTTAATAACTACATCACAAGCATTCACTGGAACAACTCAGGTGGCATGGAGGGAACAGGCTGCAAAACATGGCACAGAAAGAGCTAGAAGAGGACCAGAGGCATTTAAATTGCTCAGTCATCTGGTGAAAACTCACTGTCACTGATCCAGTATTGCAGCTGAAAAGCTGCAACAGACCAAGGTTCCCAGAGAAAATCCACCAGGGAATCACTACCAAGATCCAAGAAAAGTAATCCCAACCCTTCCCTCCACAGCGTGCAATCCGAGAGGTACAGACCTCAGAGGCCAGTTTTGTGAATCAAGCCATACTTGCTCCTCCCTGCTGGAGCTAGCACAGGAGGCTCAGCACCCTTCTGCCCCACCACTGCCCTTCCCACAGGCTCATCACTGCAGTCAGCATCCTCTCACAGGCAGCTGCACCTCAAATGGTGCATGGGACTTCTGACAGTGGTGTGTCTCCGCATCAGCATTAAGAATTTATAGGCTAGACTCAATGAGTATCACCTCTAGTGAAACTCTCCTAAGGGCTATATCATTTTACAACAATGATACAGTTTGGCCACATGAGTGCAACTAAAGTTTCTTTCATCTTATCCCAAAACAGTACTGGCCACTTCTCTGTGGGCAATAGACCCATTTCACAAGTCCTATCAGAGCACAGTGTGTTGCACTGGAAATGCTAATAAAGTTGCTGTTACAACTGACAACAAATGAGTGGCTTAGTGAAAAGGAAGATAATGCCAGATCCATTTAATTTAGGGATAATATTATGAAAAGAGAGAACTGCATTAGAACATTCAATTTCCAGTGGTTTCATCCAGACCTTCACAATGTAAAATGCAATTATTTGTGGTCTTAAAAACCTTAATATTCATACAAAACCTTAAACTTTGTGTCAGTTTAGTAGAAAAAAAAAAATCAGCTTAGTTTTTTTTAAAGTGAATCTGGTTTAACTCAGTGGCCTTCAAGTGTGTATCAACCACTTACTGAGAAGTTCTGAACACTAAATTTGCAATACAAACAAAGCAAGCAGTTTTGTGATGTCAATAATAAATTGACATCAGCAGACAACAGCCATGCAAGTTGACTGCCTCACAGGCAATAGTGCATCTTCAAAACCCAAGTAGTTTTAATCTTATTTCTACATAGTTTTAATCTTATTATAATTAGAAAGATAAGTTCCTCCTTTTCAAGTACTTGAAGTTCTTGATATCAACAATTACTGACAGCTATAAATGAAAATAAGGAGTTAATGAAGTACTATCCAGATGGCAATTAAAGCTGTTCCCTTCTTTTCCATTATACCTACACCAACACGGAGAACATGTCAGTATTCACACTCAATTTCCTAACAGCATGGATATTTACTCCACAGTTGACACCTTCGTATTTTTCTGCAAATGCATTTTCCTTTCACTAGAGTTTAAGCACATAGGAGGCTTCTTCCTCCCATAATGCAAATATATACATATATACACCACTTTGTGTAAAAATCACTGCGTTGCACTGTACCATTTCAGCCTTGCTTAAAAAAGCTGCTTTTTAACCAGAGATGAAGTTTTTCCTTCCTAGAACCTCATCTACCAAGGTGACAAGCTAAAGGAATTCTCCCTGCCTCCCAATACTATCTTTTAACCCCAGCCTCTACCTGAGGCCATTGGTTATTCTTTCTGAGGACTTTGCAACAGTTATATTCCAATTAAAAAAAGCTCGGTTTTCAGAGAAGTTAGGATGATCCTTTTTTATTACTCTGAAGACTAAGGCTTGTCCTAAGTCAAATGGCAAAGAGCCTCAAAGGCAACTTCCAATCATGCTCAACCTTTAAAAAGAAAAAAAAAAGTCAGAATTACCAGGTATTTGATGAGAAGATTGTTGTCTAGTAACACGTAATATCAGCTTTTATTAGCATTGGACTACAGACCAAAAAGGTCTCTGATATATATGTGTGTGTGTATAGCACTGGACTCCAGACCACTCCAGTATATTATATATGTGCATATATAGACACACCTATATATGTGTACGTGTGTTAAGAATTTAGGTGAAAGTATCACTGTTACTACTGTAACTCATTTGGGCAGAATTCCTCCATGATGAGAAATTTGATTAAATTTCAAAATTAATTTCAGTTAACTTTATATGCAAGTTATTTTGACTTTCATGTACAGATCTGCATTAACTATCACAATATATATTCCATTTTATTTTTAGAATCTCTTCCACCCAAGACATCCTAATTTTTCACATGATAAATAACAAAGCCTACAATCAACTGCAGCAAACATTTAGCAACACTAACAGCAAAAAAAACCAAAAACAAACTCTTAAAACCCCCAGAATTATTAAGCATACACTTCACTATACTCCAGCCTCTTGAAAAGTGCATAGAATCAGCAAATCTACACCGTAAACTGACTGCACAAGAAAACTGGAAATGGCTATTTAATCAAAACATGGGAGGCAAATCTCAACGGCTTACACAACTCACTGCCATTCTAAGTCCTACTTAAATCAATTGACATTAAATCAAGTGTAGCACTCAGGTCTTCAGCGTGTCCCTCAGACTGGTGCTTCCAGAGCAGCCAGTGTGAGGACGTGCCTGGTGGCCGGGGACATGGCAGCCCCTCTCCAGAGCCATTGCTGGGGCAAAGGATGGGCCCAGCATCCTCTGTAGCTGGTAATTTCTTCCACTTGTGTCTCCTTGAACTGCAGACGGAGTTTTCAGGGTAAAGACCTTCTCTAGCATAACCTAGTATTGCCTCATCCTCAGACTGAGACAGACAGTCCTATCTGACCTTCCTAATGTCCCTTCAATGATCACAAAACCCAGCTCAACAAGCTTTCTTGCCTCTGCTCACCAGTAGGGATTGCCACTGCAGGTGTAAATTAAAATGTCTGTCAGCAGTTAGTCTCCCCCCCACTCTCTTTGCCATGGAGTGAGGAGGCCCTTTCACACAGCTGTTCTACCGCAAACATCCAAAATTACCCAGGAATGTTTGGAGGCAAAAAAACCCAACCAACTGTCTAACCAAACAAAACCCAAAAACAATCCACAACAAAAAACACCCCAGAAATTAAAACAAAACCCTAAAAATTTTATATATGCCTTGCAAACAACAAATTAAATCATGTTACTGGTCAGACACAGGTTACAGATTATTCAGTCTTTCAATCCAATGCTTCGCAACTGGTCAAGACCATCAAATGATGGACCACCACTGTGTTCTCACTACATTAGACACCCCAGCTGCGTGGCAGTTATAATGTACAGAATTAACATAAACAGGGAATGGACCACAACATCAGCAGACTAAAAGCAGGAAAGGACTTGATAGGCCTATAATTTTTGTATAAAGGATGCTACATGTGAATTTTTAGTGGAGAGAAGAGGAAAAAGGAAAACATAACACAAAGTGTGTTAAACACAGCAGTGGAGCTAACTTGCCAGTACTGTTCCAACAACACTTTCTTCTGGAAGTCTACACAAACTCTCCACCATCCCAACTGTATCAGCTTCACAGAAACTCTGCTTGAGAAAACAACCAGAAAGTCCATCCTGTTTTAGACAGATGCCCAGAATAGCCCACCAGTGAGGTAACTCCCCACCAGCAGAGAAAAGACCTATTTAAACACCTAATCTAAAATCAGGCAAACTGGAAACCTATGCAAGGTCCTAATGGCAGCATCAGAGAGTTTGTCTGTGGACAGAGACCACAGACAGACTGCCCCTTAATGCAAACAGAACATCCTCCAGCCAACAGAACATGCAGCTCAAACCCAGATGACTTTCACACAAGCTCCTATAGATACAAGTTGTTAAAATGCTAATGCTTCTGAAGTAAACTGCCAGGTTTAAAAGTGGGAACGAAAAAAAAATTGCTTTGCTTTCGTATATGAATTCTGTTCCGGCAAAACGCTAAACAAGGGCTCCTGCAGAGAAGTGGCCAAGCACAGCTGCACCCCAGGGATGTGGCTGCAGGGAGCTGTGCAGCAACGGTGACACCTCGTGGTGCCAAACCACTCAAACATAGACCTCTTCCCAAACACAATCTACCTTGAACCCACCAGCGCAGTTCAGAGGAATAAGCTTTAGAAACAAGAGAGTCCAACATTTTCCTTCTAAGCAGTTATCTCTTGTAGAGAAAGGAGTCAGGAACTTGAAATCAAGTATCTGCCTCAGTTTTCATACATCCTATCTCTCACTGACCACTCTTTAGAAGCATTTTCCCTTCCCCATTTTGTGGTATAAGCAACTACATGTGGAAAACAGTAGAGGCGACTACATACAATGCTTAATGCAAAATTGCTAAATGAACAGAGGAAGAAAAAGAACTCACAGCCTACCTTTAACATCTTCTGGTCAAAACGAATACAAAAAAACTTAATGTAAACAAAAAGCTCCAGCAAAACAAGTTGACAGTGTCAGGTACATAAAAATGAACATTGTTTATAATTAATTCAATAGAACTAAATAAAAGTTTATTTTCCTTCATTCTGCTATCTCCCATCCCCAACAGATGATCAAACGCATTACTTTCTCCAACTCCACAAACAGAAATCTCAGATTACATCTCATCACACTGCCATGTATTTGAGAAGTCAGTTTGACTTCCTACTGCAGAATTTAGTGTGAAATTCTCCCCTAGAATAAAAGATTTAAAAAGCTGAGGTAGATCTCTCTTTCAAAAGTGCTCAATTTTGAAATTAAAAACAAACAAAAGAACCCCTTCAAATGCTGTTACAAAAACAAAGTCAAAATATAAGAAATGAGAAACGCTTTTTTTTGCTTGGGTTTCAAGGGTTACGGAAGTGGATTCCACATTTGCGTGAAAAGTGATTTGGGTTTATGACAGAGCAAGGATAATTTCATGCAGCAGGGAGAGATGACTTTTCAAATCCATTTTGAAGGAGAAGTTTTTTCCTAAGGAAAATCTCCCACCAGTATTTCTTTCTCACATTCATACATTTATAATAACTAACTAATTTTTCAAGTGACTCCTGAAATTAATTACTTTTAACAGCTAAAATGGCACCTATCTATCATCTAAGAGATGAAAAACAAGTATCATCCCAGGTCATTTAGTTTCTCATAATGTGCATGGAAATTTTATTAGCTACACAGATCAACATTAAGGGACAACTGTGCGAAAAAAAAAATTAAAAAAAAAGAGTGGAATTTTGCAGGTAAACCATTAACAATTGCCTTCTTTCAGAAACTGCATACCTTGTGCATGATTTGAAAATCCATTAGGAATTTCTTAAATGGTTAGCATAATATCCATAGTGTGACCACTCTATGGCCCCACAGACTCACCCAGGAGTATTTTTTAATGAGTTTATTCTGCATCCGGAGTTATTTTCACATCCCTACTTAGAGCAGGAATCTCAGCTACAGAGCACAGGGCACAGGCATGCTTCATTTGCTGCAGAAGCTAAGGGAAGGAAGGGGCTGAAGGCCAAAGAAAACACAGGGGTGCTTGTGCACTAACTCAAGGGCGCAGAGAAAACAGGAATGCTCAGGACTGGGGAGTTTTAAGAGTCAGGGGAGAACTGGTTTTACATAAGAAAGTGAAACAGTAGACGATCTGAAGCAGGACTAGAGTTCAAGGGCAGAATCCCTTGGAAGAGAAGCAGTTTTGCAAGCTGCAATTTTTGAAGCTTGGAGGAAAGAGACATGAAAGAGGAATAGGGTGTTCTACAGTAAGAAGACTAAAGGGGAAAATCTCAAATTAGTAGGGGTGAGATTACCTTCAGGCCTACTCTAGAGGTAAAGGAACACACGTCACCATTGCTCCTGTTCTCTTTTACCCCCCTCTCTTTGCTGTCAAGAGCAACAGGGCTAGTCTGCGACCACAAAAGACTGGGCATTTGGAAGAGCCACTGGCACCAAATCCTCTGAGCAACATTCCCCTTCTGTGAAACCGCACGTGTGCACAAATTAACTCTCGGTGCTTAACAGCAGCTATTTTTGGCCTTACCACTTACTTTTTGGAAGCACACTTTAAGCAAAGCTAAATGTTTTTGTAATATCATGATTCAAATATATCCATAAAGCAAGCAACGTTTTCAAATTTTTGTTGGCTAAGGTCATGCCTTGCAGACTTACAATTGGTACCAAGTGAAGCTTACCTATTTTTTTTTGAATGTTCATCTTTCCCTCTTTTAACCCCAAATATTCTTGTAATCAGAGCACTAAAAAGTAGTGTAGATGAATTTCTTACCTAACAGAAAAAGAAAAGAATATTAACTATGTTTTAAAAATCTCTTTGAAATGTAGCAGTATTTTTTTTGATACAGCCACTAACGTACAGTCAAAAAGAACATCTGAGTGAATGACAGAACATGCCTACTGTTTAGAGGTCAGCACATGGAAACAGTTAACATCTTTCTAAGGGCATCTTAAGCAGCAGTGACAACGAACATAAATGCACTTCTTACCACCTAGGTGCACTGACTCAAAATTTAAGAGCCAGACCTATTTATCTAGAAGGTACTCTTTGTCCCTACTTTTTGTCAATATTTGCACTTCACATTACAGAAAAATGAAACAAAACCAAAAAATGTGACCAAAACTATGACTTATTTGCAGGTCTACGTTATTCTTTATGGGACCATAAAATATTACACCATGTAACGTTCCAGAAAATGTGATACTGCAATCTATAAACAACAGCACCGCTCTCTATCCTGTAAAATTAGAGATGCAAAATTAAGAATTAACTTACTGCCCACAGAGGTGACATAAACCCTAGAATTGCTGCTTGTATTCCATCTGCAATGTAAGGCATGATGTTTTCACCTAAACGGGTATCCCTAAACAGTGCCCGAAGAATATTTAAAGCATGAACCTGTGGGGACAGAAGAAAAAAAAAACCAAAACCAAACATTAATTGGAAAATATCTTCAATATGTTAATTACATCAGTGAACATGTGAAACAAAAACAGTCCATACACACATTTACACTATTTTATTTCAATATTAAACACAAGAAGACTATTAAAAAAATACATCAAAATGGTGAAGCAGTAAACACTGTTGAAACAATTACAGTTTAAAAATATATTCCTCTAACAAGTACAGTTCAGGCATTGCAAGTGAAGGCCAGCATTCTTTTTTCCTTAGCTTATCATGGCTGTAAAAATAACTTTTGAAGTTTAGAATCATCTTTTCCAACATTCTTGACATGCTGTAGATACTGTGAGAAAAAATAAACTACAACTCACAGGAGGCCAATATTAAGCTAAAACTGACAGCCAGGCTTGCTTCACCATATGGAGCATTTTCTGATATTTCTCTTCTCTCTGTAGGGGAAGGTGGCAATCTGTGTAGCTTCACAGACTTTGACAAGGCTACAGAAATTTATACCAGCAGAAAATCTGGCAAAGCCATTAGAACATACTTCTAGATATTGTCAACAAATTATGGCTTCAACTTAGAAACAGAAATATTAAGTATTTGATAACATTTTGAAGAGAAAGATCTTGACTTCAAAATAAAATTGTTATGCATTCTAGAGGTATATCATTAGGTTTCAGAAGTTACTGAGTATGCATAAAATCACTTTTTATCTAGTATTTTACTGCATACAATATGATTTATGCAGCACAATTTACTCTAAGTGTAAACAAATATGTGCTTGTTAATTTCCTTTTAAAAAGAAAATTACTCTTGTTTGTTTAGAAACATACTACAGGCAGTAGACATCATATAAATTCAAAATGAATATGGCTATATTTGCTATACTAGGAAAAGAAAAAGAAATTATGCCCAATACATTTTTTAGTATCATATGCACTTGCAAATTCTAGTGGCTTCATAACTTCTGCACATTCGAAAATCCAGCTTTAGACAATAAGAAGAAAATATCTTTATTAAAACACACACACAAATTTACTTAACTGAAGCAATGCAAACACTTTTTTGACATTTGCCTCTGATGACAGGCAGGATTTTACCTGTGGAATTACACTTGATGATTCATTCAAAGGTGCAGCCAAAGATATCAATTCTTTCATTGTCATTTTCAGCAAATCTGTTTTGCTCTTTGGTTCAGAAGCTAACAAAGCCTACAGAAAGTTAAGAAAAAGAAAAAAAAAAAAACAAACAAAAATATCAGGTGTTTCTCGACATTTTTCTTTACTCTCAGTTCTGCTCCACATTCCTGTATTTACCAGATTACAGCCTAGCATCTGACCATACACAAAGACAAAAAAAAAATTTGCAAAAAGATTCGGTTTTAACTTGTTTTTTTTTTTTTTAAAGCCTCTTAGCATTCAATGTTTCAGTAAGAAAATTTTGCTCGTACACTATAAATTTGTCTAAGAAAATTTGCTTATATATAAAAGATAAGAATTTATCACACACACACACAAAAATCCTATTTATTACAGTGAAAGTATCTGCCTATTGTACATACTTACATTTCCTAGTATGGACATTTTTTTCAGTTTAGTAACATACATATTTAAGATGACACTGGTTAGCCAAAGAATAAATCCTGGCTTGCAAAAACAGGATAAAGCAAGCAGCACATTTTTAACACGAGAAGCATCCATCTCCAAAAAGTAGTTCAATGGGTAGGAGATTCTAGCTGAGATGAAAATACTCTGACTTAGTCCTCTGAAATTCAGGACTGGAGTTAAAACAGTCTTTCTCTGTCTGGTAACTCTTACTGAACTTGTGCAACTTAGTACAAATGGATAATCATAAATCACTTATTTCTAATAAAAGTTATTCATTTGTGTTTTGGGGATCAGTCTGTTCAGCATCAGTTCAAGGAAGATATTTAATAGTAGTTTACATCACATAAGAACAACCAAATGGATAAACTGAAAGCCAAATGAAATACAAAGGTTAGACAGAAACCCAGAAGTAGTCACCATCAGTTTACCTGTACCTTTAATGATAGGAGAAACAGAGGGAATGTACAAAAAAGTATTCATGAAATATAAAAGAAGAGAATGAATTGAAAACTAAAATTTAATTCCCTAAAAATGTTAAAGCTGTTAATTAGTATTTTCCCTACCATTTCCTCACACACTAATTGGAACTGCACCTTTGTACTATTAGGTAATAATATTTTTATTTTAAATAGGACTTTTACAACGCTCATAACCTTAAAAATTACATATTATCATTAAACCAGATCTGTTTTAGTAAAACAAGAATAAATGTCACAGGAAGCAGATGGCAAGAAGACCACACTGAGTCTCAATTTTATGCATTAATAAAATAACCTCATTATAGTAGTGTTAGGATATGCATTATGACTTATATTTTTATTATCTAAATGCAATATGTTCTTTCAGGCTTAATCCATTTTACTGAGTGCTACGGGCACATTCAGAACTACTGCCAAAGAACACTATGGCCTCTTCACAATAAAAGTACCATTTGAAGATAATTTTAGACTATTCTCATTGTTCATTTCAAATCTTCTCATTAATTAACTAGACTAAGTTTGTATTCTTCCAGAGCTGTCAAAATAGAAGAATGTGACCTGTTTATCCAAACAGCTACGGCACAGAGCAAGCTTTACCATATGGCCTCAGCAACATAGGCCAACTGCAGACTACACTGGTTTTCTGCAGTGGGATACTGTTGGGTCCATTTAGGCCTTACAGAAGACAGTGTAACTTTTATATAAAAAATTGATTCAAACATGCTTGTTTTTTCACATTCTCAGGTTTAACACTAGCTAGTACCCACTGGATTACAGAATCACAGAATTTCCTAGACTGGAAAAGACCTTAAAGATCATCTAGTCCAATCATTAACATAACAATGACAAGACAAAAACTAACCATATCTCTAAGCACTATGTCTACATAACTCTTAAATGTCTCCAGGGATGGGGACTCAACTACTTCCCTGGGCAAGCCATTTCAATGCCTAATAACCCATTCAGTAAAGGAATTCTTCCTAACATCCAATCCAAACTTCCCTTGGCACAACTTAAGGACACTTCCTCTTGTCCTAGTACATGTTACTTGGTTGAAGAGAACGACCCCCCACCTCTCTACAACCTCCTTTCAGGTAGTTTCACACCACACTTTATGGTGTGAATGGGGAAACCAGAAGACATGAAGCAAACTAATTTTGCAGGCAACTTACATATATATAACAGGGCAAGATTTTTAACTGCTGAAACTGAAACAGAAAAATGTCACTAAAACCAATGTCCTATTTCTGATCTCTGCTGCTTAGCACACACAGATCTAGCAAAGCCAGGAGCAGGCTATGACTAACATAAGAGAGGTCAGACAGAAGCAGCCTGCCTCAACTTTCTCAGGGCAAACTCAGAGTGGAAAACAAGCAAGATGAACTATTCTGGCAGAAAGAACTTGCTCCCAGCAGTCCCTCAGATTCTTGGAACGTTCTTGAGACTATACTTCAGCAACTGGAGAAAGTTACAAATCACGTAGTTCATCTTGGACTCTTGTCTTAGAACACTGTTTGAAAATTAAAATCAAGGAGGTTAATTTAGGGGAAAGTAATCACAGGCACTTTAAGAAGCAAAGGAATGCAAACAGGTTATGTGTAGTGTGAGACCAGTTCTGCAGTGACTGACCACACAAAGGTCGCAGATGAGCTGCTGCATAGTAATTCAAAGCACTCAGTAGCAGGTGGTACTTTCAGCAGAGACAAAACACTGCCAGCCAGGTGATCAGACAACAGTTCTGGACTTGGCAGAAGCTGGAGGCCGGGATGTGTACAGATGACATGGGGAGCAGGAAGACTGAAGAAGCATGGCCCCATGATCACAGATATGAGCCTTCAGAAACTACTTATTCACTGCACTTAATACTATCAGCCAACATCAGTTAGTGTGACTGTATTACTTCATCCTGCTTTATTACTTGAGTGGACTTCCCAAGTTCTTTGTAGTATCTTGGAGGATCCAAATGATGTCATATAATAAAGTCTGCCTGAGTTGGAGGAGCGACTCAAGGCAAGACGACCTAGTCGTGTGACAACCTCTTCTGTCAAGAAAACAAGAAGAGTAGTTGTCATTGGTGACTCCCTCCTCAGAGGAATGGAGGGCCCTATCTGTCGGCCAGACCCAAACGACAGGGAGGTATGCTGCCTCCCTGATGCCCGGATAAGAGACTTTACAAAGAGGATCCCCAGCCTAGTACACCCCTCTAATTACTACCCATTACTGATTTTTCAGATGGGTAGTGAGGAAATTGCGACAAAAAATCGGAGGGGAATTAAGAATGATTTTAGGGTTCTGGGAGACTAATTCGGGACTCAGGAGCCCAAGTAATCTTCTATCTTGCCAGGCCCAGGAAATAATAATGGAAGAAATTGGAGAATCTCAAAGATTAATAGCTGGCTCCAGGGCTGGTGTCACAGACAGAACTTTGGGCTCTTTGATCATGGCTCGGTATACACGACACCGAGCCTGATTGGCAGGAGATGGGGTACATCTATCCAAGCGTGGGAAAAGGATTTATTCACAAGAGATATTGGCTCTCATTGAGAGGGCTTTAAACTAGAATCAAAGGGGGAGGGGGACAAACCTACCTCTGCTAGAGATAAACCCTGGGGGGTTGCACCAATGTTGGAGGTGATACCTGTACCTCGGATTAAGTGCATATATGCCAATGCTCGTAGCTTAGGAAATAAACAAGGGGAGTTAGAGGCTATTGCACACTAGGGAAACCATGATATAATTGCTATCACGGAAACGTGGTGGGATGATTTGCATGGTTGGAGTTGGAATAGATGGTTACAGGCTCTTTAGAAGGGATAGACAAGGTAAGAGAGGTGGAGGGGTAGCATTATATATCAAGGAATGCCTCGATTCTCATGAGTTCAATGTTGGACATACCCATGTGGAATGTTTATGGA
>JAAGNO010006596.1:0-27736 GCA_033439905.1 Ceryle rudis | reverse complement strand
TGAATAGCAGAGGTATAAATAAAAAATAAAAAATAAGAAATAAAAACCAATCAATCATACAAACAAAAACCAACCAAAATCACAAACAAAAAACAAAACAACATGGATTAATCTTGTATTTAAAAGAAAGAATTGAAATTACAAACACTTCTGCAACAGTATTTATGAAAACTATAAACAGAGTACAGTTTGAGAAGCCCTGAGTGAGTTTAACACATGCAAAGGAAGTACCCAACAGCTAGCTAAACAGTGCAGCAGCCAGCAAGATTTCTAAAAGCCACAGGGTACTGGATTTCATTACAAATAACACTGTATCCTTTTATGTTCTCCTGAGCAGCTCTTCCACTGTGCTTAAATACGGGGTTACGACTTAATATTCAGTAGTATGTTTTACTTACTTTAAAGGCAATTGCTGCAAAGCCCCAGTTATACAATGCACTCTCCCATACATTGGGAATGATGCTGCTGCTTGAAGCAGACACTTCTTAGCTTGAAATATTTCTTCTTCAACATTCACCATCAACAACTTGATAACTGAAATTTTAAAAAGTACAGATTTACATTATACATAGATGTATTTTCTAAGAAACAAATCAGCTCTAAAACTCTGTTTACACAATTAGATGGAAAACGCACAGCAATTTCCTGTTTACATTTTTCACTTTTTTTAATTTAAACAGAAGTTATTGTCCACTTTCAGTTACATAAGCTCCAGTGATTCGTGTTATAGACAATTTAATCTGAATCAAGCAGCAGCTGTGAAAAGCATGGCCCAGATCCTACACTCAGGGACAATCCCACAGCTCACAATGAAGTCACAAAAGAAGTAAACCTACCATATACTGAAAGCTGCACTTTGTCCTTAAGAGCCAGGTTAATGCAACAAACAGTTCAGCACAGTATTAAAGATTGAAGTTTATAGTTAAATATTTGAATCTTACATTAGTCACTAAAAAACCTCTCCAGTTTTCAAGGACTTATTTCATACACTCAATATCAGATTCAGAATGAATTAGACCTAAACACTAACGGCAGATATCTGACAGGAGATGCTGTCTAACGATGAGCCATGAGGCTGCCCATGCATCTGCTTCATTTATGGCAACCACAACCAAAAAAATAATGATTTCATTGCATATGAAGTGTTAATACGCATCAGTAGAGAAGCCAATAATGGCAGCAAAAAGTATAAAATAGTGAGATTACTACAAATTACATCCAATGCTTTGTTACAAATAATGAATTTAAAGATGTTTGGTTTATTACAAATTATGAAAGGTGGGGGAAGCCTGTTTAACCTATTTGCCAAATCTGCTAGATCTAGAGCCTCTCAGCTTTCTTTCAGAGGCACTAAAGCAAAGAAAAATATTTCACATGTGAACAAAGCCTAATTACAACAGAATGTATGTGCAGCCTGGAGAAGACTGAGAGGGGATCTTATCAATGCTTATCAATATTTAAAGGGCAGGTATCAAGAGGATGGGACCAGTCTCTTTTCAGTGGTACCCAGTGACAGGGCAAGTGGCAATGGGCACAAACTGGAAGACAGTTTGTGGAAGACAGGAAGTTCCACCTAAACGCAGGGGAAAAAATAAAAATAAATAAATTTAAAAAAATAAATAAAAATAATTAAAAAAAAAATCTTTCCTTTGAGGATGACAGAGCCCTGGAACAGGCTTCCCAGAGAGGTTGTGGAGTCTCCTTCTCTGAAGACTTTCAAAGCCTGCCTGAACAAGATCCTGTGCAACCTGATCTAGGCAAAGCTGCTCTGGCAGAGGGGTTGGACTCGATGATCTCCAGAGGTCCCTTCCAACTCCCACCCGTCTATGATTCTGTGACTGAAAACCACTCAGAACAGTTCCAAGTGAAGAGAGCTCCAAGGGGCAGTGCTGCAAACACCAAGTACTGGAACATGACACAGACCAACGGCTGCCTTCTCTCTGGGTAAGAGAGCTCTTAGTGGAAGCAGAAGTTCCTTTCCTGCACTTCACATGCGCAGCTTCATCAGGCCAGATACCAGGGCCTCAATGTCACTTTCTCTCTGATAAAAACATTAACAAAAGCCATCTTCTAAGAATACTCAGTAGCCTCAGTGTGAACAGGACTAGATTAAGATCTTATTAAGGCATTCACCTTCTTAACAGCAAAACAAAATATACTTAATACCCCCTTAGAAACAAGCATCTCTTACTCATTATGCCTTGTACCAAAAGCCTTAAAGAAAAGCAGTAAGGTTTCAGGTAAATATAAAAAACATGGGGGTTCATTTCCCCAAAATCTTACCTGCTAAAGTGTTCTTTTCCACTGTACTTACTGATGTGTTTTCATCCACCTGGGGGTTATGCTCAACCCATTTTCCTAAACAAATACGCTGTAGTTCTTCATGATGTACTAAAAAGTTCAACAAATACGAAGCAGTGACACAATCATATGGCTTGGTACTTGTGCTAAGATCCATTGCTGCTTGGAATAGGAGATTCAGGTTTTCAGAATCCTTAAAAAAAAAAAAAAGCAAAACTGCTCATTTTATTGAGCTTCTATATTGATTTAATTAAGCTACTTAGCACCATGGAATCTAAGAAACTGCTTTTCAGTAAGTTTGCTGATACATATTTCTTAATAAAGACTTACTTTGTACAGCAATTACCTTACACTTAAGACATGCATATGGATGCATTTAACAAAGACACAATTATATATACACTAATCATGGGGACAGTCATTTATAAAGCAGTATGCAACACACTGCACTTGACAGAAGGAAGGTTTGAGATTTTAGGGTTTGGGTTTTTCCCAAAATAATATGTTTTATCTGCTAACAGACAAACAGGGAAGCATGATTTATCACAAAGCAGTATTTGGTCACCAGTATTTATAAATTTGAAAGAAACTTTTCATGAAGTAATAAACAGAAAAATTAATACAGAGTCAAAGGGCAAAATCTGGAGAAATCAAAAAGGACAATCAAATAATTAGGTTGAACATTAGGAAAAACTTCTTCACTGAAAGGGTTAAGCACTGGAACATGCTGCCCAAGCAGATGGTGGAGACACCATCCCTGGAGGTATTTAAAAGACATGTAGATGATGTTCTTAGAGATACAGTTTAGTGGTGGGATTGGCAGTGTTAGGTTGATGCTTGGACTCAATGATCTTAGAGATCTTGTCCAACTGAAACAATTCCACGATTAATGAAATCCAAGACCAATCAGAAAGGAAAAGAAACCCAGAGCTGAATTTCTTAAAATGCAAGAGTAACCAAGTCAAAATGCCTCAATCATTTACAAAGGAAAGTCACAGCTAAGTCAGGAGCCTGCATCAACTATTCCTCTGATATTTCTTTGTTGAACCTAATACAGAAGCTGTATGAAAATACATAGAAGATGCTAGCAATGAACACAACTGCAGGCAACCTAGACCAAATTCTAATTTTCGGGAATTATGCTTTGTACCCAACCCAACCACTTGGTATAAATAACACAGATCATTTCATCCTTCATGAAATTAGTCCCTTAAAAATATTGTTAATTACATACCTGTAAACGAAATGCAACATCACGTAGTTTCATCAAAAGCCCAAAGGCCAGAACTTTTACTTCCTCAAAAGTACTGGCAAAACACTGGATCAAAGTTTGGACACGAGTAGAATCAATCTCCTGATCCAAATGAAAAACTTGTGCCTGGCCTGTTCAAAGAAATCAATGCCTTACATAGTTTTACTGTAATTCTTTCCAGAATAAGCACCATATTCACATTTTGCTTAGCTATACTAAAAGAAGCACTAAAATAAAATTGTAGCTAAAGCATTATTTTAATATTACTTCTCTTAATAGGTCTTAAAATGACATGTTTACTGTTTAAAAAAAAAAAGTTACCATATCCAAAAAATTACTTTCATTAATACAGAGAGCAACTTACTGCCAAAACCAGCATCCTCTTTATTCACATGAAATTCAGCATTGCAAATGACCTTTTTTTTAGTTTCTCTTTTTCTTGGAAGTATGTAATTCCTCTCAAAAAACGTGTGTTTTCAGGTTTAGTTTCTGGGGTTCTTTTTGTCATAGGAATTATCCCCTAAAATGGAAGCCATTACTCTTTTTTCTTTTTAATTTAGATGTCATGAGTTCTGGCAACTAACCCAATGCTGTAAAGAAGCACGGTACTTAAGATGTAAACAAGTGCACCACACTCCAGCAGAGAACACCACAGCAACTATATCTCATTTACAGAAGTAATGTCAGGCTTCTGAAATCCTACAGATGCAATTATGAGCAACTATCAATAAATCTATTACAAAATAAATAAAAAAGTTACAAAAAAAGAAAAAAGAGCACCAACAGTACGCCACAAATTCACAATAATGTTTTCATGATTCATCAGATTACCAAGAAGGCATTTTTTTCTTCCCTCTCAAAATTAATTTCCATCTCTAAAAAAAAAGTCACAATTGAGGACTAAAAATGTACTTTTATGTTTGCCATATGATCCAGAGACAAGATTAGCAAGATCATCAATACTCTAAGGCTCTAACTAATACTACTTGAATCGAGGTTGTCGTAACATCATGAAGCAAATTTAAAATAACAGTAGCACAACATCATAAACTGTCCAATTAAACTGCTCCTTATTTACCATAATAATAATAATATTGAGGCTATACATGTCTTTTCAATCAAGAGTTTTTATGGTCTCAATGTTTTAAATTACATATTATCAAGATGTTAGAACAGGAAAAGGGGTAAAGTTATCACATACATCGACTCTTGTCCAAAAGTTTTCTTCATAATAACAAAAAATTAATTGAGAAACCTTGTTAAGAAACAGGCAGGCTATACAAGAAAATCCCAATTTATGGAAAATATTCAATAGGCCATCAATGTTTGCATTTATTCCAATATTCCATTTTCCAATAAAACTCACTATCCTTCCTTCAGGTAAAATGAAGGCACCACAGGAAATACCATAGAAATGAAAGACTAAGAATATTGGTTTATTTTGACAGAAATTGACTAGCTGGCATAAGAGAATCTTCTTCAATCTCCCCTTCCCACAGGCTACAAATTAGTCTTCTCACCTTTTGGAACAGAAAATATTTCTGCTACTGATCCTAAAATAGTTAGTGCAGAAAATCTGGTTGGGTGTGATGAACCAGGAAACAGTACCTCAAAAAGTCTGTCACATACTGAGGACATGAAATCCTGAAAATCACAAGAAAAAAAAAAATAAGTTTCCTTGCTGCCCTAGAAAGAAAAGTCTAAGTAACTGAATTCAGGACATTCTGTTTTACATGTTATCCCCAAAATTAGGGCCTTACAGTTAATTTTGGAAAAATGGGAGCATTGACAGATTTCTTGTTTCCCAGAGTACAGTGAAGACTGGACAACAATTTGTGGGTTGTTTGTTTTTTTTTTTTTAAACTGTTTCCCTTCCCCACTCCCAATAAAAATATAACCATTGTATCAAAATCTTAAAAATTAGTTAAGAAAAGCAGAACTCAAACCAAGAAACAGTTTAACATGAAGAAACTGATTATGTGAGTTTTCAAATAGGAAAAAAGGACCAATAGAGAAGCCTTTATATGGAAGTCTTCATGCTGAAGCTGTCATTCATTCACTCACTGATCATTCCAGAGAGACAGAAAAAGACTGTAGCTCAAAGCGTCTCTATTTCAAGCCCAAGTAATGCACATTATTTAAAACTTGCTACTGATCTGCCAGCAGCTGACAGGACATTTACCTGAAAATCTTCATTTGGATTGGATCTCCAAATTACTGCCCATATACTGCTGTCTCAGTTCACACCATGGAGCAGAGAATAACGTTTATTGCTTTTGCACAAAACTAACCTTAAAGACACCCTCCAAATAGTAACGGGCACTCAGTTCATGAGACAACAGAACAATTAGTCAGAATTAACTTATATAAGTGCATACAGAGTGGACAAGGTCCTCAGCACTGATTTGCTTTACAGGTTTCTTACTTCTGCACTGCAGTATTTCCTAACACAGACACTGCCTAACTTATGCAGAGGCGTTCTCAAAACAATGAACTATGTTTCAGAAGCATTATCTCACCCCTTATATCTGTATCTCTAGCAGTCTAACTTACTTTATATTGCTGCAAAATCCCTGATGGATGCCTTTTAGTTGAGTTTTCAAGTAACTCTTGCTTGCTTTTATTTTGCTCCAATTTATAAAGCACCTGGGAACTTTCTTGTATTCTACAAAATAACTATTAAAACAAAAGCAAAACACAGGTAAGACAAGAATCATTGACAGTGAAATAAGGGAAAGGGGGATTTTCAGCTTATTCTCAAGACCACATTGCTTGTAATTTTTAAAGTGTTTGCATACAATTTAACACAAAACGGATCCTTCTCTCTCCACTCCAAAACCAAGTTTTCTGCTCCTCGTCTCTCTTCTGACCAACCTTTTTCTCCTCTCTGCACCTCCAACACCTTCTTTCATCTTCCTCCCTAAATTCATGCCTAGTCTTCTCCTCCCACCTCCCCATTTGCTGTGGAACAGATGTTCCTTTGGTACAATAAGCTCAATTAACACATATGAATTTTTATAGTTTCAACAGTGTCTCTTACAAAGCTTGACTCACCTCAGGAGTACTTCCTCCAGCTCTTTTACTACCTACTAGTATTATTTCCTTTCTCAATACACCCCCCTCAACACATTTTTTCCATCTCATATTCCTCAGTTTACACCAGGCAAGAACAAAGACATGGACTTCTCTGTTGTTTATGCCAGACCTATTCTCTCATTTTTCCCCATCTCAAATTAATTATTTTCTCCTTCCACATTACTTTCTTTTTGCCGTTTCATCTTCCAAAATGTTCTTTATACATACGTGATTTCCTCATTTTACCCGTATCTTTCTATGATGACCTACATGTGACCGTGGCAACACCCACAGTGTTGACACACACGATCCCTGCAGACTGTAGCAGCACAGCAACACATCATGCTGTGCCCTTAATATTCCTTTGCCTTGCTTTCCAAGTCAGGTTGCTGAGGCTGATCAAGAGACTGTGAATTTGCCCAAGGTCTGGTAAGCCTACATAAGCACATGCTTAGTCCACAACAAAGGCAACACAAGGGCCATTGCTCACTCAAATGGCACACTGCTTTGCAGTTAGTGAAGTACCCATACAATAATAGGTTAAGGAATACTGACTACCATTCATGATCAAGTTACTGTACTTAATTTTTTTTGTTTAAGCCATTCTTGCCTGCAATGACTTATCACCATTCAGTTGAATAATACATACAAGATAGTCCTGGTCTTAAAGATTCAACTCTTTCAGATGAGCAACTTCACAACGTACTCAGCAGAATTATTTTTTTAAATGCTATATAACTAACATAATAAGCACATTAGACATTCTTTATAGTTTGAAATTACCTTTCTCAGTAAAGAACCTATCTGCTGCCTTACTGAAGGAGACTGGCTGTTCAAGTTGTACATCATAAAAAATTGAATTAGTTCCATTTCTTCCATAGACACAATTTCCGTGCTACGATGGGTTTCACAAAGTAAACCTAAAGCATCAATGCAAACCTGAAAGATATTTAGATGTTAACCACAAAAGAGTTACAAGCAACTATGATAATACCTTTGTTTTTAAACAATGCTGACATAGTATTTAGGATCAAAGCAATTCTTCTAATTTAAAGACACAAAAAAATTGTTCCTTTACCTGATTGTGCTGATGAACTAGACCCTGTTTTACACATTCAGTGGATACAAGACCACTGCTGATGATATTTGAAAGTTCCAGGTGTCCATGAGCCCTGGCTGTTCTTAGGCATGCCATTAATGCTCCAAGAGCTCCTCTAGTACTGCGACAGCCTAAAGAAAAGGAAAAACAGAACTAATGATAGTCTGATTAACACAGTGTACTAATTGCAATGCTTGTCAGAAACTCCCAGTACTTCCAACACCTGACCCTTATCCCCCTTTTATTTTTTACTCCATAAACCCCAAAAGACAGTTTCTGTCATAGATTAAACTAGTTCTAAATCACCTAGTTCATAAAAAGCTTTGCCTTAAACATCATATGAAAATAGGACTTTGTGAGGTCTCACAAGCTCTTTTTTTAGAATTACACTAATTTATTTCAAAAACTGTAAGAGAATCACAAATCTTTTATCTAACTATTTGCAACAACCAAAAAAAATGAAAATCTGTAAAGCCCTGTTAGAGGACACACCTGTGTGAAAAAAAAATAGCAAACCAGGAAAATAGTAGGAAAAAGTATTGATACGTAACAAAGCTTGGCATGTAAAGAGAACAGTAAGGCACCCACAGTTAGAATGTTAATTATTTTGCTCATGGCATGAAGATGCACTTACAATTACTATGAATTCCACCTTGAACTAACAGCAATAATAAACATCTTGGATTTTTCTCCCAAATTAATTCTAATAATGATAGGTGAGAAAAAAAAAAAAAAAAAAAAAAAATCACATGTCTGAGATTTTTTTAAGTCATAATTACAAATACAGTATTTATTTTCTTACCTAGATTAGCATCTGCAGAAGCCTGAAGAATTCTAATCATGTAGCTCAGACTATCAGGGCTACATCTGAGCAATTTTGGCAAATAGTAATCTATTATATAAGTACTTTGGTCATGACTCCCTTCACACAGTATTACTAGAAGAGGAGAAACCCAGATGTCATGCCACTGGTTAATCCAAGTGCTCTCTTGAGAGATCAAAGTAAAATGGGCTTTGTGATTTGTAAACATAGTTTCCAAAAGATCACTAGCATACGGTGCAAGAGACTGATCATTCATCACATCCAAGATCTGCACTGGAATTGTTCTGTCCAATTGTAGTATATTTTCAGTGCCCACACACTCCACAAGACAGCCAAGAGAAGTGTATTTCCCTTTTACATGCCATTCCAAGCTTAGCAAATGCTTTATCAGCCTTGCAAAGAACGGGTCGGATTTTTTATTGGATCCAGTAACGGTGGTTTGGTGTATCTGAAGAAGATTCTTGAATATCAGTTTGGTTTGGTGTCTAACAGCATCCAGAGGGTGTTCCCAATGTGTATAAATGTATTCCAGCAGCTTCCCAGTTATGTCCGAGTTCCCATTAAGCTTCATTTTTAAATGTGGGGAAGCTGAAGCAAGGACATCCAGGGCTGAATTAGTCCAAATAGCAAGGACTCTAGACAAAGACGTTGCCATACTGGATTCTTTTACCCTTTAAAAGGAAAAAGCAAAAAAAAAGTTCATTATTTGCATTTGTCAATTTTTTCCAAAAAAAAATTTTGTTCCTCAAAATAATTACTCATCACATTAGTCTACCTCACACTAAAACATGTAAGGAGACATCAACCATTCAGTGAAGAAAAGGAACTAACACAGAAAGGAGGTGATGAATTGGACATCACAAAGCATACAGAATTACCAGACATACTGTTAACTGGTCACAGCTAAAACCCCTAAATATGGGGAGAAGTAACCTGACAAGCCACTACATTTGCTATTTGAAAAACAAAAATAAAAATTCATGCTCACATGCTCATATTTGAGCAGCATTATGTTATTGTATGCTTCTTGAAATTATAAGGAAAACTTCTCATTGCCATATAAAACCATAAAAACTGAGTGCCATATGTGCAAAAACAATGTCACAAAACTGACCTCCAGGGCAGGAAGAAAGGTTGGACTGAACACACGTCTTAATCTCCTATACAATAATGCTGGCACTACATTAGATACAAGCAGTCAATGCTTGCAAACAGAAAAAAATAATTAAAATTCATCTTACTTCAATTATTCTACTCATTGGCACACTTTGTTTTCTTCTGCACTTTTAAAAGCAGAAGAGGTGATGTCCTGAGATTAAAGTTTATCTGTTTACCATAACAGCTGATTCTGCCACACTGCACCATCAGTTAGTTGCTAAACCCATCCCACTTATGTTGGAAAAAAGAAATTACATTTTACTATGCAAGAGAAAATTGTAACATGGAACTATCTATGCAATATCAAGACATTGCTTTTCAAACAGTTATTCTGTATATACTGAAAAGATTACGTGATCTGTGGCAGAAACTAGTATCATTACGCTGAAAACGTCAAAGAGCTGTTCCACCACATCTATACGAGCCATGCAAAAACACAAGTAAAAACATTATCCCTCTCCTTCCAAACATGAAGCAATACAAATCAAACTGCAGTCTTACTCTGAACTCAAAGACAAGAGGACCGATGCGATATCTAATAACAGTTTCTCTCCATTTTCACCCATGCTGCCACTCTTCCATTCCAGCATAGCCAGAGCTCCATGGCAAAGAAAGAGAAGGACTGAGTCAGACAGGATTTCTGTACACAGGGTCCCACAGCTTCTCACAAACCACGCTGGCACACCTGCGCATTTCATTGACCCAAGAAGCAAGTCACTGACCTGTAATAGCAAAATAACCCCCATTAAAGTACCTCAGCATAGGAAAAAAGCTGGTTTGTGCATAAATGACAATCTTAGATGATCTGAAGACATTTCTTGTACACTGTTTTTCTCAAATTCAAAACCCTAGTCTTATTATTTCATACAGCAAGGAGAGAATAAAATATTTGCACTCCAGCAAAAGACTGATAGAGAGGTTAGCAAGTCCTGCCACCCACCTCGGCAAATCCTCTGAACAGCACTGATTAATGGCACTACAACATTTCACAGTATTTATTGAAGAAATACACTTACCAAGGAAGGTAATTCTTCAACTGGCTCATACATAGCTTTAGTAAACAGAATAACAGCCAGTCCTGAGGTAGTCTGAACAGTCTGCAGGAGAGTTGCTACATGTCAAAGAAACGTATTTTAGATTAGAGTGCAGCAAACACCGTGTGCTAGAGCTATGTATCAAAATTATAAAGATGGTGTTTAGTAGACTACCTGGAGTTGTATAATCACAAACTTGTAATGTCTGCCTGTCCAGTGTAATAGGAAACTAATAATACCTTTTAACAAACAGAAAACATAGAACTGCCCAGTAAGCAAGGAGGACTGTGGCAGAGCCTGTTGACATTTACATTAAATTCTACTGTACAAAAATATCTGTATAAGAAGTAAACATCATTAGTTATAGTGTACAAATAAAGTTCTGAGAGCATAACTCATATGTCTATATAAATTTTTGGTAAGCACAGACATTTGGTGAATCTCAAAGGTGTTTCTGTTAGTTTCTAAATTGTTACTAAGAGTATTACCTTGGTTGTTTTGCAGTAGGACAATTTAAACTGTACACACCAAAATTATGATCTACTAACCCACAGCTCACCAAAAGACCTCCTACTGCTCCCACTCCTGTTAATCTCAGCAGTTCAATTTCCATTCAAGCTGAACTAAGTTTTTATACAGACAGGTGGTGTTTACTACAAAGACAAGAAGACCGACTTAATAAAAATATTTGGGTTTGAATGTTACTAAACTTACCATCTGTTAGGAAGTTTGTGGAGCTTTTCAGTAAACTACACATACTTTGCCAAACAAAAGAGTCGTGGTGTTTCCAAAGACTTCCCTGGATATTTTCCTGTAATTTCTGTACAAGCATCATTGAAACTTTAATGGCTATCAGTAAATCATGCATCAACTGAGTCTGAACAATACGATTTCCATGATTCTTTCTGTGGAAAAAAACCCAACAAACAAACCACAGACAGGCACAGAAAACCAAAATGAAAACCATTCTTTGCTATCCACAGAAAACTACATTTGGCTAACTTCAAACAGAATTAACAGTAAAAACTAATTTATTACTTGACTTGATCAGATACATAGCTAAAGGAAAACAAGAAGCAGACTCAAAGGTAATGTTTTAAAATGAAGGTAACAGATGTAATGACAAATTTTACTACAGCTTCTACAAAGCTCCCGTGACAAAATTTCACTCATTTGATTCTTTCTGAGAAAAGCTGAAACCTTCCAGAAACTCTCCAAAATGATCAACAGAACACAGTGCTGTTCCTTTCTCACTTTTCCTCCATGTGCAAAGGGTACTTCTATGATTCATCTTTCTTGTAACATGAAGACAGACTGCATGTAAACTTCTAATGTACAAAACCCTCCATTAAGCACCCTTCTCCTCTGGGTACTTAATGAGATACCACAGTGAAGAGGCTTCATTTTATGCAATGCTGGAATGTCAAGATATTAAATTATGATTGCTGTGACAGACTAAAGAGATATCAATACTGAATTAAGCACTCACAGAAAGTGGAAAAGTATTTATTACTCCACCTGAATTTTAATAGGTGTATCTATTAGTTACAGTGTTCAGTCACAGTTCAGATAGCAAACCAACAACCCAACAACCCAAAAAAGGCTTCCCATAAAAGTAGTCAGTCTAACATAGAGTCAGTGACTTCAGTGTTACTGCCTTTAATTTTCTTCCTTTCCTCTCATTTTGTATCATCATATTGATACAAAGGGAACTTATCAGCAGCTTTCTTTATTATTTTTAAATGTTTATCATTGTAAAATGACATTCCCATCTTTCATCCATATATGGCTATCAAAGTGATATTCCAAACCATACCAGACTATCTTGCCAGAGTAAAATAAAACCAGATAAAATACAGCTTATACTGAATTCACTTGCCTGTTTTCCTCATGTATGTCAAGTAGGGACTTCTGCAGAAACTGAAGAACTAGTGAAAATAATTATGGGACAAATTTATTTAAAAGAGAAATAGTACAGAAAAATTCCAGCGAAGCAATCACACGTATGTGTTACACTCCAACAGAACAAACAGTCTACAGTGGTGTTTGTTCCCCTCCACGAACAAATTAAACTGACATTTCAGTGCAGCCCCAAAGAAGCACTGCTAAAGCAAAATCTTGAGCTAGCTTGCGACAGCTTGGTACCAGAGTTTCCAACCCACTTGTCCTAACACTGTGAGGTACTGAGAGTTCTCGTTCCTCAATGAAAAGCTGAAATTACCAAGAGCTAAAGACAGAGCAGCAACAAAAAGCTCACAGGAAGCTGTGAACATCACCTGCATTCGGAGGGCAGAGTATGTCAAGTTATCCCAAACTACCAGCAGACCTGACTTCTGCCAAATTATTGCAAAAAAAATATTGCCACAGCAGGCCTGGGCTTGCTGTAGTCGAGACTGCCTGTTAACAGCTCAGTGTTACCACATCCAACTTCAGCATGAGGCACAGGACAGAGAACACTTCGCATAAAGTAGCATCAACTCCTCCAGCCCTTTGAAGAATCACTCACTGGTACCTTTTCAGCTTTGTATCGGGGCTGCTCCATAAAGCAAGATTGACTCTTGGAAATTAAAGATACAAATCAAAAGAAACTGGAAAAAAGTGCCATGTGAGACTACTAGATATTAAATATTAACCAGGCAGAAATTAAATCTGATAGATCTTTATGCCTACCTCATTACTTCTTCACACACAACCCTCCCCTCAATAGCTACAGTGAAACTTATTTTTACTATAAACGTAACTTTACCTTCTTCAAACAGGTTCTTAATACTTGCTCTACCTAGAGGAAAGAAAATACATTTTAACTACTGAATACTAGCCAATACTATCAATTTTACATAAAGTGTAAACATTACTATTAGGTACAAGATGCAAACCAATGCTGAGCAAGTTAAAACAGAAGACAATACATTCAATGTCATTGTACCTAAGCTGAAGTCCTCCATACAGGAAGCAAGGTTGTCCAGTACTTTTCTGTACAAATATACATTTGTGGTTTTCAGTTCTTCTCTAAGGCAGCATACAAAGCTTTGTACAGCCAATGTCATGAACTGCTCAGGAAGATCATTTAGTGAACTGCAACAGTAAGAAACAGCGTGATGAGTTAGTTCATACTGAGGCCTTAAATATCCACTTGACTAAGGTCGACAACAGCTAAAACTCCAATAACAGGTAGATGTTGCTTCCTGCACGAAAACATACCCTGTTTTAAAATAAACATTCACATTATAATTTTACAGAAAGAAAACCTGTCAAAGGGGTGGAAAGCCCTGGCATGCAACCAAATACAGGATGGAAGCCTTGCATCTCTCAGTGGGACAACAAATGTTTTTGGGC
Source organism: Ceryle rudis (assembly GCA_033439905.1). Lineage (NCBI taxonomy): Eukaryota > Metazoa > Chordata > Aves > Coraciiformes > Cerylidae > Ceryle > Ceryle rudis. Next base: position 13,658 of record JAAGNO010006596.1, on the reverse strand, counting down.
ATGGAAATGAATATGGCTAAGCACAGTATCTTAAAAATATGAAGGCTGTAATAAATTCACTAAAGAAATAGAACAGCAATTTGGCAACAAAAAAAAAAATTAGTTGCAATAACAATAGGCACAAGAAACCACAGTTTAGTTACGATTCCTCTGAACAGCCTTCTCCTGACATTGTCAACGCTGAGGTTTTGTTTGTTTGGGTTTTTTTTTTTTTTTAACAAAAGCATTGTAAATTTCTGCTCTAACACTGGATTTTAAAATTCAAAGTGCTAATTACACACTAAGTTGTATTTCCAGTAATGAAACAGATATAAATAATAATTCACTTTGAAGTTATTTATCCAACGATACATTGTACTATTTACAATTAAGATTTTTAAATAAGACAGTACATGTTCACATATTAGTACCACAAATTTTCAGTAATTAAGCTACAGCAATTTATAGCATACAACAAATTACTGACTTCTAAGTAGAGCATACATAAAGGCTTACTATTCAATTTTTTACCTTGCTAATACTTTTTTCAAGGGATTCTTTGCACCCAGTGAAAAATATGTCTCTCCCAAAATATCCAAACAAGCTTTAACCATGGGATCACATGCAGAGTTTTGATCCATCTTCTTCACCAATGGCATTATCTATAATCAACAGAACACACGATCAACAAAAGCTCTGGATATGCTCTAAGGCAGAATTCCCTCTCATGTAAATATATGGTACAAAACTGTCTTCTCTTTACCATATCCTGTTAGGTACCAGGTGTTGAATAATGTTCCAAGAACATCTTTAATAAAAAAATAAATACACACAAAATAGCTAACTTGACATCACTTGCCTTCTATCATTTTCGTAACGGTAGCCCTTGCTAATTTAAGTACTAGAAGTACATTTCTAACTGCATGTGCAGCAGTAACAACTGGTTTTTACCAATTTCCAGGAAAGTTCAAAACCTTACAAAGTTTATTTTAGCACTGTATTTCCCATTACCAGTGCACATGACACACTGTCAGTTACAAAAAAAACACGCTAACAACAGTGAAGTCTTACTTGCTTAATACACTGGATCTGCTGGATGCCATCGCTCAGCTGTGCGCAGTGCAGAAGCAGAGATGCCAGGTTTTTCTCTTCAGCCTTTGAAAACTCTACATTTGGAAGAAGAGTCTCTTTTTAGAAAAGATCTGCAATAAGCAGGATAAAGAATTCATAATCTACAATAAGAAATCCATGCTTAATTACTGTATTTTATTTTCCTGTTCCAGTAAAACTGATGGTGCCACAATCTCTTAAGTCATAACACCTTAACACCAATCTCTTTCTCTAAAAAAATGAAAAAACCCCACCCCAGTTTCACTGTAACATAATAGTAGGCCATATCTTCACCATAAATACCAATTTCACAAAATCAATGCACAGTTGAAGTTGGAAGACACCTCTGGAGGTCATCTAATCCAACTCACCTGCTCAAGTATTGTCACCTGGAGCAGGCTTCCCTGGACTGCAGGCAGACCGCTTTTACACACCTCCAAGGATGGAGACTCCCCAGCTTCCCTGGGAAAGCCATGCCAGTGCTCAGTCATCCCCACATTAAAAAAATGAAAGTGTTTCCTGATGTTCAGAGGGAACCTCTTGTGTTTTAGTTTGTACTCATGCCACCTGTCCCACTACTGTTCAACATGGGAAAAAAAAAAACAAAACCTGTCTCCACCTTCTTTCTGCCCTCCCGTCAAATATTTTTACACATTAATAATATCCCCCTGAGCCTTCTCTTCACCAGGCTGAAGAGCCCCATGTTCAAGGATGGTGGGATGGAGAGATGCTCCAGGCCCTTCATCATCAGTGTTCCTTCACTGGACTCTTCTTCGGTATGTCTGTATCTCTCTTGCACTGGGGAGCCCAGAACTGGATGCAGCATTCCATCAGTGCTGACTAGAAGGCAAGAACCACCTCATAGCAGTTTTGGTACACAGATCTTGTATTACTCTTTTTTGGTTTGCCCTTTTTTTTTTTCTTTTTTTTTTTTTTTTTTTTTAAGGTAAAGATCGCTGCAAGTTTATCTCATCAAACAACAATGACAAACAAAACCACACAACATAAAAGCATGTTATGGCTACTACTTCAGGTAGCACTGAATTACAGGCCTGCAAGCAAGATCACAAGTAGGAGCATCTGCCACTTTCACACTAATGATAAAACAAAGTGAAGACCTTTCCGACAAAAGGCGCAGGGTTCTGAAGGATTCTTTTAACTCTGACAAGGTAAGAAGTCATTGTCATTACAAAATAAATACAAACTACAAAAGAGCAAACACACCTAAAACCCACAAAACAATACCATCAGAAAACACAAGAATAAAAAACAAACAAAAAAACCCCCACCCAGATCAATTTCAGTAGTTATTCAAATGCACTCTACTAACAAAAAAAATCACACATTAGTTCAGAAAAAAACCACTTCACTTACCCTGAAGTTTTTCAAGCTGATGATGATCAAGAAAGAATGCATCAACCTGAACTTCTTTCTTCTTCTTCAAAACCATCCTAGCTAGTCACCATATACCTGCTCAAAAAAAAAAAAAAATTATAAAAAAATCCCACCCACATTGTTTTAAAGGCATCATTACAAACTCTTCCAATGATAATGGTCTTTTCACTGTCATGAAATATTGTTTATTGCATTATCTGCATAATTTTTGGTTTCAAGGTCATATCTCTCTTTAGTTTTGTCAACATCAACTATTCCAAATCTTTTGTCCAAAATTTACCCAGACTTCATGGCACTAAATGGAAGTCATGGACTACATGTTACGTAGTCTGTGGCATACCCATGGATCACAGTATGAAGTATGCAGAAGCATGGGAGTAACAGCACAAAACTTCCATTGTTCTGTTTCACTGTTCAAAACTCATTCAGCTCATACGTATTTACCATTAGAACTGTGCAGCAAAGCAGTTTTGTTTCTTTGAAACATTAAGCAGTTCTGCATTTGCTGTAATTGATACTGCAAAGAGTTATTTTTCTTATTTAAGGTAATGGCAATTTAACATGCACTACAGTTTCACTGACTTATGAGCTTGTTAGCACAGAACAGCAGAGGTTGGAAGGGACTCTAAAGGTAATCTAGTGGTCCAGCCCGCTTCTCAAGCATGGTCACCTGAAGTCAGTTACCCGTGAGCATGTCCAGGTGGCTTCTGATTGCTTCCAAGAATAGCGACTGCACAGCCCCTCTGGACAACCTACGCCAGGGTTCAGGCTCCCTCACACCACATGTGGTGCTTCCTGATGTTCAGAGGGACCCTTCTGTGTTTCAGGCTGTGCCCACAGACTCCTGCCCTGCTACTGGGCATCACCGAAAAAAGCCTGGCTCCATCTTGTCTGCAACCTCGTTCCACATGTTTACATGCACTGATGGTAAGACCCCCCCAAAATATTATCTAGTCCCCGTTGACAGTAATCAGAAAGCACAAGTCCTTTTATTTTCTTCTAAAAACAGGCGGCCTGGGCCATTTTTCCCAGGCAGCAGGCACCACACGACAGCGTTCACCAGCATTTCCGTGCCTGGCTGGGCAGCGGGATAACCAGACAACCTTCGAGCGGCCGCAGGAAGACAAGAGCCTGAGTAACAGCGCCTCGGAGAAAGATGCCGCCGGGCCCCACCGCCCTGCGAGCGTTTCACGCTCTCCCTCACCGTCCGAGACGGCCCCGATAACCTCACGCCACAGACCAGCTCCCGGCGCGCTGCCGGAGATGGATCGGGTCGGGTCGGGTCGGGCTGGGGCGGCGGGGCCCCGTCTTGGGACGGACGAGCGCGCGGGCGGGGAGCGGCCGTTTGCGAGCATCCCCCAGTGGCGCGAGCGCCGCCGCCACTTGGCGGGAAGCTCGAGCGGGGCCGGCGGGCGGGGGTTTCCCCGGCGTGTGGGAGCGGGGAGCGGATGGTGCGGGGAGGGCCGGCGGGGAAGGGGCCTGGTTGCTGCGGGTCTGGCCGCAGCGCCCGGCTTACGGGTCGGTGAGGGAGAAGCCCTCAAGTGCCTGAGGCCGGGGGGAGCCCGGGGGGAGCCTTCCCGGGGGAGCCCTCCCGGCCGGTGAGTCCGGTGGCCGCGCTGCGGTGTCCGGCAGCGGGGAGGCGGCTCTGGGCCGGCTGGGGACGGGTGTCGGTGTTCGGCGGCTGCGGGGGTTCTCGGGGAGGAAAACCCGCTCTTCCTGCAGCGTCCAGCCTCTTGCCTTAGTAACGTGATGTCCTGCCGGCTCTAAAGGGGGCAGTGACGCTTTTTCTTCATATGTTTTTGGTCTTTTTTTTTTTTTTTTCCTTATTTGTATGTTTTCTACCAATGTCTGTAGCAATTTTGTTTTCACCATCACAATATCAATGTTTTTTGTTTGTTTTATCGAACATACATTTTTCAATCTCTTGTACCTTTCGTTTTGTTTGCAGAACTCGTGGACAAGTGCATAGGTTCACGCATTCACATTGTGATGAAGAGTGATAAAGAAATTGTTGGGACGCTTCTAGGATTTGATGACTTTGTCAGTATCCTTTGATGGAAATGTTTAAGGCCAGCCACTTTATGCTTTGGCTCAGTTGATTTGTTGCTTTTGAGACGTTTGAGTTCACTGGATGAAACCTTTTCACATGGGTAAGTTGTATCATTCTGATACTTTTATTTTACAGCTAAAACCACAGTTCAGGATGAGATTAAAATAATTCAATATCTTGAGTTTAAAAACCTGTGCCTTATTTTCCTTGAAACTGGCTTTTCAGATATGGTGTTAGAAGATGTCACAGAGTTGTAAGTATTATCTCTGCCTCTTGTTTCTGTGTTATGTTGGGTTTCCTGAGGAAAATTACTGTGCAAGATCTGTAAGCCAAGTGTTTTCATATTGTTGGAACCCTCGTCAGCAGAACAGTTTCTACCTTGGACTTAAACTGCAGAGGGTGATCTATTCAAGACGGCTGTGTCCTGGGGTAGCTGTTGCGTGATTTATACTTGTAATCAGGTTCCTAATTTGTAGCCTTTGTTTTGTGTGGGTTTTGTGTTGAACTTCCTGGTAGTTTGTTTGCTTTGACATTTCCTTAAGGTTTAGGCAAAGCTTTGAAAAGTTAGTGGAGTTCAGCAGAAGTATTTATGACTTTGTTGTGCCACCCTGCTCTTTGAAACCTATTTTGTGCATCAGGGGTGTTTAAGACATTGCCAGGATTTAGAGGGTGGATGTGCTGAGCAGAAAAGCCCAATGGATTTGTTCCATTGCCGGGTGGCTTTCCTTAGCCAGGTGGTCAGTTTGTCAGGATCACACCGCAGCGTGACTAATTGATTTGTTAGTTCCAACAACTCTCATCTTGAGGCAGAGATGTGTGTCAGTTGTCTAAACAAAACTGGAATCGTTGTCCCCTGTTCTGTGTTCTTACTTTATTTTTTTTCTAACGCTACTTCAGTGAGATTACACCTGAGGGCAGAAGAATCACAAAGCTGGACCAGATTTTGCTGAATGGAAATAACATAACAATGGTAAGTCGTTGTTAAAAGGCTGCAAGCATTTATTTTCTGTAGCTATCAGTTGGTTAGTGACCGAGTTCAACTCCTTTAAGCTGAGCTTTCCAGACAGTTCCATTCCATAAGTTACTTTCAGGTAGCTTCCAGGGCATATTCTGTGTATGAATGATGCTGGAAAAGTGATCTTACTGCCTTCCTTTGTATGTTTTACAGATTAAAAAGAAACGTAAATGAAAAGATCGTGGCCCTAGTTTGATTGGTGAATGTTTTTCAGGCCTTCAGGTGCACAAGGGGGTCACTGGCTTTGCTGGCCACTCTGTAGGCTGGCTCCTACGGTGCCTGTTGACTCGGGTGTGTTTGCCTGCGTAGGTGGAATACATCTACATTTCACCACCATTGTACACATACATACGAGTGTTGCAGGAGTTTGGTTGTTTACGAGCTCGTTGAGCCGTTTGGTGATTGTGATGGCATGTGATGCCCACAGAGCTGTACCTTTATGTGCTCTGGAAAAGAAAATGTGGAGGTCTGTTGGATGATACCAGAGAGGTTGTGGAGTCTCCTCCAGAGACTTTCAAGACCTGCCTGGATCTGTTCCTGTGTGGCCTGCACTGGGTGACCCTGCTCTGGCAGGAGGGATGGACTCGCTGATCTCCAGAGGTCCCTTCCAGCCCCTGCCATTCTCTGTTTGTATGATTTTTAGCTTATCGTGTGCTGATGTGTGCAGATCAGTGCTGAAGCAGAGATTAAATATTGTAATTTTGCACCTGCCAAAAGGAGCAACTCCCTAAATACCGCAGAAGCAGAGCCACGGTATTTTTTTGCTTGTCTGCATAGATGGCTACAAAACCTGGACTTCCTATATAAGGGTCTTCCTAATTTTGTGGGAAGGGAAGAGGAAGACTGACTTGAGTCGAAGTCAACTCTGTCAGGGAGGAACAATGCCCGTCTTGCTGTCTTGACTTCCTTGCACCTCCTCAGTGTGTGTCTGAGCAAGTGCCACTTGACTTCGTTGCTAAGCCTTTCTCTGCTTTGGTTATTCTTCCTCATCCTTAAAGGACAGTGCATGTTCTGATTTCCTGTATGGGGTAGAATTGCCATCCCGTTCAGCTGGCGGTGTACTGCCCATGAACCACAAGCTGCTGATTCCTAGAGTGCAAATTTTCAGGAAGAGACAGATATGATCCTGTGTTGGATCACGTGTCTCTTTTGGGGACCTGTGTCCCCACGTCAGGAGATCTGTGCTTTAGCCTTTTTCTTGCTTCGGTCCCAGAAAGCAGCAAAGCTCTTTGTTTTTGGAAGTGTTCAGATGATTATTAGGAATGTATCAGTAAAAGGAGTGGTTATGCTCTTCTTTTTCCCTCTTCTTTTTCCCTTATTCACATTTTTCCTTTTGTATTTCTTTTCCTATAGTTCAGTTTTTTGCTTCCTTTACAGGAAAACGCTCTAATGAGTTACTCCCTGCTGCCTGCAGAAGGGTTCAGGCTCTTCATTAGTTTTAGGGCTCTGCTTAGCAATAGAAATTGGAAAGAGGAAACGACCTTCCCAGTATAGTGACAGTCTGGAGAAGAATCATCAGTTGGAGACATTCTTTGTGAAATAAAGCCTGTTCTTTGTCCTTTTAAACCCGAGCTGTAGTGTTTCTAGGCAGAATCATCCCCTTGAAGTGAAGAGCAAAGGCAAAATCCAAAATGTGTCCTCTCTGGGAGCTCCTTTGTGTTAAATGTTCTTTGTGTCTTGGGCAGAATTTTTGGTGTGTGCTTCTTTGGCAGTAACTGACTTACTCTGCTGGGTAAGGAAAAGATAATATGGTATCTAAAAAACACTTTTGTGGTCTACCGTGAACTCTCCATCTGTGAAAATGTTGTAAAGGAACTGCCACATACAGCTTTGTAGATCTCAAATCTACGGCACTAATACAAAATTGTCTTATTCTTTTATAGCTGGTTCCTGGAGGAGAAGGACCTGAAGTATAAACTGATACGGTTGTCATCTATGAAGACATATATCTTACATGTATAATCTAAATAGGGGGGTTGGGGTATGGGTGTACATGTCTTTTGGTGCAGGTTTTTGTTTTGTTTACACCCACTTGCAGTTGACATTTGAGCAAAGACAAGGCTTTCCTCTTCAGGAAAGATGTGTTGCTGATGGTAATGCTGACTTTGTAAGTTGAAATTGTGACTTTCTTGTAAAGACGCGCTAACTTGTTCAGAATAAAAGGCTTTCTTTTTGTTACTGTGTTCTGTTATGTAAGTGCACAAGGTACTTTTGTAACTGATGGAACAGAAAAAAGACAAGTTATGTTTCAGCTGCTGCCAGTCTTCAGCTTTTCTATGCGTGTTGCATTTGTTTATGTCTGTGTGAAAGACAAGTCGTGAGTCAAGGGATTGCTGTTCTTGGGACTACAGGCAGGTACTAAGCAGGATCATTTGTTTAAACATGGCTTCAGACTGTGTTACCAGAATCCAGGGGGTAGAGCACTGTAGAATTCTGAAAGCTTTTCAGAAGGTGGATTCATCTGATGCTCAGCAGCCTTGGGTTCTGCTGGCCTGCAGGTTGAGCTCTCCTGGGCTTGTTTTGCTTGGTAGATACACTTTCTGTAGTAAAGGCACGGCAGTGGTATTTGGCAAGCGAGGACAGATGGACCACACCTAGTTCGTGTTCAGGGGGTAAAACCAAACCAAACAAACAAAAAAATGCTGGCATTAATTTATTTTTTTTTTCTTGTCAGTGGTGACTTTGCTTTCACCACTAAGTGGTGCTGAGTGTACTTAATGAAACTGGGAGCTTCCCCTGCCTGCTTGTGTAATTCACAGTGGACATTTCTCCTGTGGTATAAAAAATCGGCAGATTTTGGGGCAACTGCTACTTCAGGAGAATTTCTGTAAAGGAAAGAACTGCTGTATTTACTTTGTCATGATCTACAAATAAAACCCTGATTCTAAATCATGTCCAGTGAGCTTACGCTTCTGCAGTAGCCTGCTCAGGTGATTTCTGTGTGTAAATGTCTTTGGAGAGGAATTGCGGGTGCCTGTTACAGTAGGGACAGGCTTGTAAAACAAATACAAAGATTATAGGCAATAATCTCGGGGGTTTTAATAATTGTTAATTTTTTTCTCTGGCAAGAATTTTTATTTATCTGTTGCCTTTTTTTTAATTAAAATAAAATTTCATATGAAGTAAGATATATCTTGAAAGTAAATGTTGTGGTCCTGTGGCTGCTCAACGTCAAGAGATTGTGGGAAATGCAGAGAATGTGTATATTAAAAATTATGGACATTTTTTCAGGTCTGAGATTTCTTTCATACAGTGGTGTGTTTGGTTTCCTTGACTTCAGCAGAATACAGTGGTGTAACCTAGCTGAGAATCGGATGATAAGGTTTTATACTCTACCTAGTGTTCCGTTGTGATAACTTGGCATCTGAAATCCAAATTGTATTTGATTGTCTTAACAGGAGGCTGGACCTTTGATCTGGAGATTAAACTGGTAGTGACGTTACAGAATCCATGCTTATAACTTCACTGCTTTCTTGCAGCCCCTCAAGTTCATTAAGGACAATACAGACCTGCCGGTTTTTGTTAGGGTACTGATGGTTTTGCATGCTGGAAGGGAACAGGCTTTTGTATAGTCTGATTCAAGGGCTCTGTATGGTCACTTCGTAGCTGGGTGGAAGGGATTGGTTAAAGTTACTTATTTGCTTGAGTTATTTTAAACATGAGTAACCAGTATAATTGGAACAGTTTGATATTTACAAGAGGAAATCCTCAGACGAGTTTTATGCTGTGTTAGAATTAAGATGCATATTTGCTGAAGAGAGTGAGTGGAGCTCAAACACTGCATTAGTTTTGAAGTTTTCAAATCATGAGTCTTTCAGTTCATGCTTGATGAGTTTGAGACATTACAGGATGCCCTGTGAAAAGGTAAACAGTGCTAATTGATATCTGTTATTTGTCTGCTGTGTCAGACAAACTAACCAGCCTTCTCTTACTTTTCACTTCTCAGACATTTCTTTCAGTTTCTTAGTGACCTTCACTCCTGCTCCCATTTCATTAAACCTCTTTTAGCAGTTAGTTTGACTTTAGATGTCTTAGTATCTGACCTCTTGTAAAGTCACTGTCTGTAATCATATTCTTTAACTTAAAGTAGCTTTGCCTGTACCCTGAATCAGTGCTGGTGACTTTTCCTGCAATAAGCTTGATGACATCATGCATAAATGTCATTTCTTCCAGCGTCTTTTCCTTTCCTTGCAATTACTTTCCAGGGTTGTCTCAGTGAGTATCTGCCATCTGCCTTCTTTCCTTTTCCCTGATTTAAAAAGAAATAAATGCATTTTTGGCTGCTTCCCAACTTCCTTCAGTGAGTCTGGGGCAGTAAACTAGTGTATATATATATGTATTAGCTATCACATACCTCCTCTGGCATTTGGAGGCAGTAGCTGGCCACAGGAGGCAAAGGCAGTTCTATCTGTATTAACCTTTTAGGTGTGTTAACCTTCAGCTGCAGCTTTATCTCACTGCAGTAACCTCAGTCCCCTCTGTGTTGTCCTTGCCATGTTCTCCCACCAGGCAACGGACTCCAGACCCGTACAAAAGATGCAGCATGAGAGTTTAAGGTGAAGAAAGAAAGTATCAAGCCTCCCACACAGTCTTGGATCTCCTCCATGCCAGTTGCCTCTCAAAGGATGCTGTATCATTCCTAGATAAAAGTGTCCTGAAAAAACCCAAAGTTAAATGTCTTTTTTTAATGGGACTTCACTGACTTCCTTCCTCTGTCAGTTCCCAGAGTACAGCTGAAGCCAGCTGCAGTTTCCTACTGCAGCTGTAGAGAGCAGTCGAGACCAGCTGGATCAGTGGATTTTCAGATGTCTTCTTTCAGACTTCTTTCTCAGGCAAAAGTTGTGATGTGAGCACTTACTCGAAACAGCAGCAAATACCATTTTTCATTATGAAAGTACTTTGACTCTCTTAGTCCTTCGGGAACTCGTTTCTTGAATGTCATGGGAAAATAAATAGTTTACTTCAAAGCTAAATGAAGGCCAGGTCAGAATCCTTTAATTCCCCGAATGACATCTTAACTCGATACTGACTAAAGAACATCCTCACAGTGCAAGGATATTTTATTCCTTCAGATATATACTCCTGGAGACCATTTGCTGTGGTATTTATCTGCTGCTAAATCTATGTGGGGAGGCACAGGAATGTACAGACATTTGGTGCAGTGAGCTGGCAATAAAAGCCATCACCCAGGAATGCACAAAACCAGAACAACAGAACTGGGTTACTTGATCCGAGTGGAAAGGCTGCAGAGGAGACATTTCATTTTTCTTTATCGTATGTTTTGTATGTAGCTTTTTGCTTTGTGTTTTGTAATAAGACAACTCATTTCCAATGTTTAATTGCAAGCTAGTGTCTCCAGGTATTAAATATCCTATGTGATGGGGGTAGGTTAGATCATCCGGTTACTCATAAACATTATTTTGGTCTCCATGGTTACTCAGGTGCTTCTGGTATTTTTCTTCCACACCATTGGTTGTTTTCCAGCAGCTACGCATCCAGGCTGCGGGGGTATAGTCCTCCTGCACGCAGCCATTCTAAATCTCGCTTGACACAGCACTTGAATCCTGACAGCATTCTCCGTGGATTCTTCTGAGTTAATGAATTTATTACCCAAGAAGAGGATGCTCGCCAAAGCTATCAAACACGAAATGCATATGGCACAACCGCATTGCCCAGAATAAAACACTTGAGTGCCTTCTGGCAACGATAGGAAGGGCCTGATCCTAACTTTATTATTCTCAAATAGAACTCCCACCTAGACCAAGGGGAACTGAACCAGAGCAGAATGCTTTCTACGTTCAAGGTCAACATTACCTTTCTGAGAGGCTGCTCCTCCTGTGCCGCACAACAGCTACTTGGTAAAAGAGAGTCACAAATATTTGCAAATGTCTGCTGTGCGATGTAAACTGACAAGAGGAGACAGAACTGCCCTGAAAAAGGCTCAGAACAGGAAATGCCCTTAGCTAGGTTTACCTTTTTCTGCCCATAAACCAACAAAGACAACTTGATGCAGATATTTGTATGTCTAATTGCCTGAACTGCAGGGAGAATCCCCAGCTGAAGCAACTGAACTGCATTCAGAAATGCAACTTTTGATCTACATCAAATTGCATCTGATTGCATGTAAAAAAATAGATGCTGTTTGCAATTTTGCAGTTCATATAAATGAAAAAATAAACTGCCATATGGTCAGAAGAACCCAGTTCTCCAAGATCTAGGCTTTGAAGTTCTTTCAGCTTGGAAAAAATGAAAGCATAGCTGTGCTTCTCGGACATGTGACCCCATAAAAACAATTTGCTGAAAGGTAATCACTTCTTATTGTGTAAAAGCTCTCATTGCTACAGTGTGCTAGAGCATGTTCTATCCTCCTAGCAGCTGTAATATTTACTCTTAAAAAGACAAAGCAAAATACAGCTGAAAGCCCCCTCTGAATATGGTTGCTGTCTGAAACGACAGATCGCATTTCTCAGACATAATGTGATTCTGAATAAAAGATGCTGCTAGGAAGGAGACAGTTTTCTCTTATGGGTGTTCTAGAAAGCCCGTGTATCAAGTGTCTGAAATGTAATCACAAATTGGTTTTGTTCTCATATTTTTTGGAACAGTTCTTGTGAAGGGTGTTTCCTTTTATAAGGTACTTTTCTTAATCCATGGAGGACATTTTTAGTCACTCCTTCACATTACTAACAGCATGCTATTGACAGTGGCTTTTTATAATGCCCAAAATGTATGCAATAATTAGAAAAAATAGAAATGGCTTTCCTTTCTGAAACACACACTACCCTCAAGTGAGATGAACTTAATGGACAGCCTTGCCATCTGCTTAGGAATATCATACAAGAACAATTTCCAGAAACCCAGAATTTTCCTTTTAAAATATTCTACTGCAATTTGAAATACTTAAGTCTTCTTATACTAAGGCATTACAGAATCTGCGAGGGGAGTCTGATTAGCTGCAGAACAAGAAAGGTCGTTTGGCTTTTAAAATATAATTGGGCATTTCTTTTTCTTCTGTCAGAGCGCTTACTTCTTTTAGATTTTACTGACTTACCTCGCAGTTTGCATTTTCAGTTTGTTAGCTGATGAAGAGCAGTAGTAGGCACCTGATCAAATAACTCCATGAGGAGATGTGCAAATTTATAATCATACTTTATTTAGGAGCAAATTCACTTCTTTTAACTGTAGTTGGGGGGTGGCTTCTTAAGCTACTACCTCTGTTTGAAAGTTAAAGCATCAAAATTGCATCTGCAATTCATTAGGAAGCTGCAAGCTTTATGTGAAAGCCAGTGCCCAAAGCATCCTGAACCAAGCAGAAAACGTTCTAGTAACACTGGCAGAAGTGTTGACATAAAGTATAGAGCTAAAGCTTTGCTATCTTTAGGCTTGCCCGGAACGGAAAACTCTGGATGTTTAGTTCCAACAGGAGGGAGCTTTTGAGTCCAGGATTTTGATGTGACCCATTATTCAGGAGGTGGCTGAAGCCACCTTCTAGAAGAGTTGTGCTGTAGTCCGTGAAACACCTGCATCTGAAAATAGCTGCATAGACAACGCTGCAGATCTAGTAACACAAAATATACCGCAAAATTTCAGTAATACTGAGGAAAATTGTTTAAAAGCAAGAGTATGCTGCACAGTGCATGGTGTGGGTGTTCAGGAAATCAGACTTTTTGGATGCCTCTTCTGAGCAACTTTGAAAATTCAGTCTCCCTGTGCTTCCTCTCAGCTACCAAGTTGTGGGAGTTTGAAGTTTGAGAGCTTTGTATCTTCTTGCTGCTGGATGGTACAGGAACTAAGAGCTAACAAGTTCAAAAGGAACTTGGGTACTCGGGGACTAGAAATACCCCAATCAACTCGCAAACACAGAGTCAAATACAGCTGGATGCTGAGCGCATTGTAAAGCTATGGTGTATTTTTCCCTAGCCATCTGCTTTTGGCAATGATAAGGAATCTGCCCTAGATAGACCTTTGCTTGGACTGCACTGATGTGAGAAATAGAATCAGAGAATGGCAGGGGGTGGGAGGGACCTCTGGGGATCATCGAGTCCAACCCCCCTGCCAGAGCAGGGTCACCCAGGGCAGGCCACACAGCAACAGATCCAGGTGGGGTTG